>MJUU01012662.1:49553-61794 GCA_002080025.1 Modiolus philippinarum | reverse complement strand
ATTTTGCTATAGCTCATTAATTACAATTGCTACAGGCTTGATATTCTGTATGTGAATAGATCTAATGAAGCTTAATACAAATCTGCCAAAAAAAAATTGGGTCAGGTCAAAGGTCAAGGTCACTGAGTGCAAAATTGAAAACTTGAACAAAAACTTTAACATTGCCTATATCTTTTCAACCAGATGTGATAGGAACTTCATATTTTGCCTGTATATTGGTCATATGAAACTGAACAACATTGTGCAAATTTCACTAAGGTCAGGTCAAAGGTCAAGGTCACAGAGGTCAAAAGGTCAAAATCTAGATTTTGATATAGCTCGTTAATTACAATTGATAAAGGCTTGATATTCTATATGTGAATAAATGTAATTAAGCTTAATACAAATTCACCCAAAAAAATTTTGTCAGGTCAAAGATCAAGGTCACTGAGTGAAAATTTGAAAACTTAAACATTGCTGATATTTTTCCAACCAGATGTGATAGGACCTTCATATTTGGCATGTATATTGATCATATAAAGCTGAATATCATTATGCAAATTTCATTTAGGTCAGGTCAAAGGTCAAGGTCACAGAGGTCAAAATTTAGATTTTGCTTTTAGCTCGTAAATTACAATTGCAAATGGCTTGATATTCTATATGCAGATAGATCTAATTGAGCTTAGTACAAATGTCTACTTTACCTTAATTTCTAGTGATTGCAATTTTAGTATTTATTTTGTATGGTAGACATGGTTGCTGCCGGGGGCATAGTGTTTCACAAACACATCTTGTTTTATTAAGTTTATGAATGAAAGGCTGTGTTAACACATCCATAAACTCCTCAAAGTTACTTTTATTTCTTATGAACTTAAAACAATGTTGTCGCTGAATTTGACGCCCCGATATACTGCACTATTTTATCTGAGAGCTTATTCATGTTCAAGAAGAAATATTGAGAAATAACTTTTTTGTTGTTCATGACTTGACCAATGAAATTAGACAATGCAATAACGATTGGAATTATATAATTTTGAATTTGAACATTAATTAATTTGGATTTTTCTGCATTAGGATTTTGAATATAGTGTATAATGTATGTTTTATATTTTAGTTTCCATGGAGAATATTATTGTTGATATACATGAATTAGAGAAGGGAATGGATATGACAAGGAAAGAATATGATACAAGGAAGAATTCTAGAGATTTACCTGTAATATTGAAAGATTTCTTAAATAACTCAGAAGATAAACTGAAAAAACTACAGAGTGATCTGAAAACCGCACAGGTATTATACATATACTATGACATGAAAGTATTCAATTGATATTGTCAGAGGATGCAAATATTACACTGGCTAAATAAATCCATGTTTAAACATGTCAAACTGTAGGTCTTGATGTGAAATATAGACTAAAAATACCATAGGAATCACAGAATAGAAATTTTATCTCATGTTTAGAACTCACAGTGTTAAGATACACATTTGAAGAAAAATGAATTTAAAAAATAAACCATATAAAGTAGCAATTTACTACAAGAAGTAATCTCCACATACTATATAGGGCTTTATATTCGCGATACGAAATTTTCGCAGTTTTCAGTGTTTTTTTTTTTTTATTTTTTATTTATTTTTCAATAGTCAGGATTTTACAAATTCCCTGTACAGTATCACCTGACAAGGATATTCAGGGATTTCATGAATATACTGACTATTAATTAAACAGGTATATTATAATATAATAAGTAATAATTACAAAAATATAAATAATTTTTTCCTCATTCTCTCTCACAATCATTCTTCTTTTATTCAATATTTAAACATAGCATATATATAAGATTTATCCAGCGATTGTTGAAGTTATTTCTATATACTAACATTTATTGCATATATATAATTAAACATGTGTGATATGGTGTTATAATCATATAAAAATATCATGAAGGGGAGACCAGAAATTTTCAAACCTAGTTAGTGTGTTATTTTTTAAAGCTGTCTGATATTCATACAATTTGTATTGGTCTATTCTACACTGTAGTTCAATAATATTTGGTAGTGTTTCTTTTAATTTACATTTGTAAATGTACTTCTTTGCAATGAACACAAGTAAATTTAGTAGTGGTGTATCTTTGAGAAAACCAAGAAATATTTGTTCTTTATCAAAGATAACATTTTGAAAGTGAAGTTTTTATTTTCTAGTAAAACACTCCCAAAAATCTTTTGTAATTCTACAATCATAAAATAAATGTTCTAAGGTTTCAATATCTGTTTTACAAAACAACACGGTTTTCAGTGTTGCATTTATTCGCGGGGTTTTATATTCGCGGAATTTTAGTAAGAGTCATTATGTTAATTTATATTATGGATTGCATCTAACTATTTGCGGGTATTATTTTTCGTGCTTTTCGTTTTAAATGCGAATAGCGTGAAAATTAATACCCCGCGAAATATTACAACCATACAGTGTATGTGCAGTGCAAGGAAGCTGAAAAAAAATAAACCATAGTTATTAACAATTTACTACATCAGTTTATTGTGTCGCCTGCATTCACGCAAGGGCGACATATAGGGATCACTATCTGTCGTCTTGCGTCGGCGTCCTCGTTGGTGTCGGCGTCACAAAAATTTCTGTCGCATTTTTCTCAGAACCATGTATCCAAGTCTTCTGCAATTTGGCATGGAGTATCAATATGGGGACCTATACTGTGTAAGAGAGTTTCAGATCTCTCGCATGCCCACTTCCTGTTTGACAGAACTTGAATATTTTTTGCGTCTTAAAAATTTCTGTTACGTTTTTCTCAGGTACCATAAATCCTAGCCTTCTGCAATTCAATATGGAGTATCAGAATGGGGACCTATACCGTGTAACAGAGTTTGGGATCTCTCCAATGCCCACTTCCTGTTTGACTGAACTTATGAAATTTTTTACTTATCAGGGTCACAAAAAATTTCTGTCACAGTTTTCTCAGGAACCACATATCCCAGCCTTCTGAAATTTATCATGGAGTACACATATCCCAGCCTTCTGAAATTTATCATGGAGTATTAGTATGGGGACCTTTACTCTTTAATAGAGTTATGGATCTCTTGCATGTCCACTTCCTGTTTGACGGAACTTACAATTTTTTTTTCGATGGGCGTCACAAAAAATTTCTGTCACATTTTTCTCAGGAACTACATATCCCAGCTTTCTGAAATTAAGCATGGAGTGTCAGTATGAGGATCTATACTGTGTAATAGAGTTTTGGATCTCTCATATGCCCACTTCCTGTTTGACGGAACTTAGAATATTTTTCGAGTTTTGAAAATTTCTGTCACGTTTTTCTCAGGAACCACATATTCCCTGCGAACTGCAATTTTGCTTGGAGTATCAGTATGGTGACCTATACTGTGTTAGAAGGTCTGGGATCTCTTGCATGCCCACTTACTGTTTGACAGAACTGTGAATATCTTTTTGTGTAATTATGCAGGCGACACATGTCTTCCCTGGAAGACTTACTACTAAGTATTCAAGACAAAACAACTATTAATACTTGACTTTAATACTTGTCTTACTACCAGTAAACATTTACTATTTTCTTATGATTATATACACATTTAATTCTTTCTGCTTTGAATGCATATACATATAGATGGGTTTTAGTCAACTTTTGTAAGGCACAGATTTACAGGGAAGCGTAAGAGGCATGCACCCCCTAAAACTATGAAAAATGCAAATTTTTAGGGTTAATTTTGTCTTAACATATTCGTGAATCGCTATACTGATCAATTCTTTTTTTTTTTCCATTGCCCTTCCTTAACTTCAAATCCTGGATCTGGTCCTTTTTGTATAAAGTGGATTTATTCTATCGTTGGTGTAGGACTACAAAAAAAATTACATGTAATGTCGGAAAACTATTGTGAAAAAAATTTAAAAGGTGTCTTTTGGAATCCAAAAATATGTCCAAATACTTAGTTGTTGGAATAGACAGGCTCCACTGTACATAGTTGTGTACTTTTGAGAATTTGATAGCTCTAAATGATTTCTGTTTTAAATTTTAGGATTCATATCGAAGAGTTGTAGAGTATTATGGAGAAAACCCTAGAACAGTTCCACCAAATACATTTTTCTCACAGTTCGTACGATTTGTGAATTCATTTAAGGTAAGGTTTTACTAGGATAAACATCTCTGTATACAATATCCCTTGGAATACTAACACATGTGTGTAGATTTACTTTATACTTCTGTAGAGGAGATGCTCAGTTAGAACCAAAATTAGAACATAACATGCACAATGCTTTGGTATGCAAAAATATGATGTTGAATTCAATACAATGTACATATATCAAAACATCAGAGTTTTTCACGCATCACTTTCCTACCGGCTACAACAATATCATTAGGGAAAAGTATTTGTATGTTGTTATTGGCAACATTGTCTAGTAAACATTATGCTTTATGACGCTTGACGTATTTCAATGCGTTTAAGGCTACCTTTGAAATTTGAATAAATGGCTTTCCTATTATTGTTCTTTTGATTTGGTTGAGTCTTTAAAAGATCTTTAGATAGGGCAGAAAAAAAAATTATTATTTTGCTAAGAAATACCTTTTCACTAGCAACATGTAAAAACATGATTTATTAATATCACAGTTAAAATAGTTTTCAAAGTATTGTAAAATCATCATTAATTGCCTTTATAGTGGTGACATTCAGTAAATGTAAAGTAAACTGAGGGCAAACTATTTATAAGAAAGAATTGTCGTTTCAAAATTTGCATTCATTTACTTAGATGTAATATAATTTCCAATACAGGACTTTTGAATCATGTTCATTCGGTAACAGATCTATTTTTACACGTTAAAAATCAATACATTGAGAGGGAATCACTAATTAATGAACACTGTTGAGCTAAGAGTGATTTATATTTAATACATGTTGATTTGTAGTGCTTCAGGTTAATTTTTTTTTTCGTCAATGAAAATTTCGTTAAAAAATTGTCATATAGGAAAAATTATAAATGCACTTCAATTTCATAAATAGCTTGTTTTTTTTGTGGTATATATTTATTTCAGTAGGTTTAGAAATCCAGCTTTCTTTCTTACTGTTATCCGAGGCAATCGTTTCCGCCTTCAATTACACAAGAGTTCCTATGTCGAAAGTCCGGTATTTGGAATTAGACTGTATGTTACAAGAGTCCAGAGTTAATTATTTTCAGGATAATGCGGCTCATTTGTTTTGATACAATTATGTTTCACTTTCAACATTTTATTTTACAGGCTGCAGTAGTAGAGTTAGACAAACGACGGAAGATGGAGTATGCAGCTATGGAACCTGAAAATCAAAATAAAGATAAAAGGAAAGACAGGAAACAAGTCCAGGTAATAATTTATCTTTGTTTTGTATATAAACACAGCAAATCACATGTAATGTACATATATAAGGAATAACATGGTATTATATTTTTTGTTTCTTTTAGGTTTTTAATTTCACTTCTCTAATATGATTTTAACTATAACGTTGACACAAAATTATTTTTATTTTATTAGCTCACCTGGCCTAAAAGGCCATGTGAGCTTTTGCCATCACTATGCGTCCGTCGTCCGTCTGTCAACAATTTCAAAAATCTTCTCTGAAACCACTGGGCCAAATGTAACCAAACTTGGCCTGAATCATCACCAGAGTATGGCTTCTCAAAATTGTGTTCGATTAGCCGGTAGGTCAAACAACATGGCCGCCGTTGCTAAAAATAGAACATAGGGGGTAAATTGCAGTTTTTGGCCAATAACTCGAAAACCGTTACAGATATAAAAAATCTGACATGGAGTAAAAATGATCAGCATGGTAAGATCTACCTGCCCTGCATTTTGAAGAAAATCTGAAAACCCATCTCGGAGTTATAGCCGTTTTTCCCTTAAATTTTCAAAATTTGTGCATTTTTAGTTTGCCTCAACGAAGTTGAGGAGGACTATTTGAGTACCCCTGGCGTCCACGTCTACGTCCGCGTCTGCGTCCGCATCCGCATTTAGGTATATATCTTGGTAACTATGCAGGGTAGGATCATCAAACTTTGTATACAGATGCATCTTGGGCTATCTCACAGCCTCCAAGAAAATTGGGTCTCTTTGACATATATTTTCCGCTTGAATGACTTACATTCAAGTTTACGTCCGAGTTCAGATCTCAGTCACTATACATGGTAGGATCATGTAACCTTGCATATGCATGCATCTCTGATGGTAGGTCAGCATCCAGGCAAAATTAGGTCACTTTGACCTATATTTTCTGCTTGAACGACTCACATTCAAGTTTACTTCCGAGTTCAGATCTCAGTCACTATACATGGTAGGATCATGTAACCTTGCATATGTATGCAACTTTGATGGTAGGTCAGCATCCATGCAAAATTAGGTCACTTTGACCTATATTTTCCGCTTGATTGATTTACATTCAAGTTTTTGGACAAGTTCAGATTTCAGTCACTATACATGGTAGGATCATCTAACCTTGCATATGCATGCATCTCTGATGTTAGGTCAGCATCAAGGCAAAATTAGGTCACTTTGACATATATTTAATGCTTGATTGATTAAAATTCAAGTTTTTGGATGAGTTCAGATTTCAGTCACTATACATGGTAGGATCTTGTAACCTTGCATATACATGCAACTCTGATGGTAGGTCAGCATCCAGGCAAAATTGGGTTACTCTGACAATGTGCCATAACGAGGCGAACTCTGTAATCATTGATTACCTATGTTTTATTTTTTATTTCAAAAAGTGTAACAGATAGAGGTCAAGTGTAAATTGCAAAAATGTTCAGCATATCAAGGTCTACCGACCTCGAAATTTTGAAGAAAATCCATAAACCCTTGTAGGAGTTATTAAGCTTTTTTCACCGAATTTTTTAAATTTTCGTATTTTTCATCTTTTATTTCTTAAACTATAGAAGATGAAGGTCAAGTGTAAACTGATGAAATGTTTGCCATGCTGTGGCGACTTCAAAACTGATGTTGAGAATTGTTCTTTGACCGCCATTTTCAAAATGGCTGCCCCAAAAAAAGCGGGAAAATTCAACATTGTCCGATTTCAATGAAATTTGGTTTCCAAATAGATATTGATGTTGCGACTTCAAAACCAGTGTTGAAAATTGTAGGTTGACGGCCATTTTCAAAATGGCCGCCAAAAAGGCGGGAAAATTCCACATTGTCCGATTTCAATGACATTTGGTTTCCAAATATAGGTCTTGATGTCGCAACTTCAAAACTGATGTTAAAAATTGTTCGTCGACCGCCATTTTTAAAATGGCCACCAAAAAAGGCGGGAAAATTCAACATTGTCCGATTTAAATGAAATTTGGTTTCCAAATAGATATTGATGTTGAGACTTCAAAACCGGTGTTCAAAATTGTTCGTTGACTGCCATTTTAAAAATGGCCACCATAAAAGGCGGGAAAATTCAACATTGTCCGATTTCAATGACATTTGGTTTCCAAATAGATATTGATATCGCAACTTCAAAACTGATGTTAAAAATTGTTCTTTGACTGCCATTTTTAAAATGGGCGCCTAAAAAGACGGGAAAATTCAACATTGTCCGATTTCAATGAAATTTGATTTCCAAATAGATATTGATGTTGCGACTTCAAAACCGATGTTGAAAATTGTTTGTTGACTGCCATTTACAAAATGACGTCTCGACTTCAAAACTGGTGTCGAAAGTGGTACTTAACAAGAACGTTTTTTGTCAAAAAAAGCCCAACAAAGAAATATAGTAAAACATGATCAGACTTTAAAAACAGTTCAAGATATTGGAGGTGTTCGAGCTACAAAAGTTTGAGAAACTGATGATCAACTGTAAAACTTACAATGTTTCCTTGATTAAGGCAACTGAAAGCCAGGTGAGCGATACAGGCTCCTGGGAGCCTCTGGTTTATTTAGTATTACGAATTATTGATATTCTACAAGATGGATGATTTTATTATTTCAATTTTCTAACCAGCTTAATGTATGTAGCTGTGAAATCCACATTAGCATTAAACAACAAAAATTAATATTATACTTAATTTAGATTTGACTTATTTTTAAACCAAGAATTTAGGGTATTTAGATAGACCCTTTCACGGTTACTGCAAAGCTACAATTTTCTGGTGGTATGCAATTTCCTCATGTACAATCAAACAAAGATTGCGACATTCCGATTTTAATAGGAAAATGCACAAACCCACACTATCCCACCAGAAAAAATGAGCACCAATGTAATCCTAATCAGGCCAGTTAGACAGTGTGTATGGTTTACACAAGTTATTTTTTTTTGTGATAACAAGAAATGGAGTAAATGCTTAAAATACAAATTTTTGCTACCATTATTATATGAAAAAATGTATAAATTGCAATTTTTTTTTTTATAAAAAGACAAAAGCAATACCTTCAGTAATGAGCGAAAATTCATACTACACCACAAGCTCTTTGAACACCTTCAGCAAGAATTCTTTTAAAAAAACTTTATTACATTGTACATGTATATTCAAAATGAAGGCATTTTAAAAATTAGTGAACACAATTTAGCAGAATGTATACATGGATATGAATAAAAGAATTATATTACATTTAAACTTAAATGGATTAAGGCACAAATTAAATAGTTACAAAACACTGAATCTTTTATTCTTTAGTGTCCTTATTACATATACATGTTTTCTAGTAGACTGAAATTGATGAATGTCATTGCAGTTATATGGTAATAAATTAAATACATGTCTAGTGGAATGATTATTTACATGTAAATACAACATGTAGTATATTTGATTGCCTTGGTATGAAAATCAAATGAAATTTTATGCATTATAAAGTTTTTTTAAATTTTAATTAAGTACAATGTATGGAGAATGTATCAATATTTTAGGGTAACTGCTGTAAATTAAGAAATACATGTAGATGTGATGCTTTTTAGCTCACCTGGCCTAAAAGGCCATGTGAGCTTTTGCCATCACTTTTCGTCCGTAGTCCGTCAACAATTTCAAAAATCTTCTCTGAAACTGTTGAGCCAATTGTAACCAAACTTGGCCTGAACCATCATCAGGGTATGCAGTTTCAGAATTTTGTTAAGTTAGTCCGAAGACCAAACAACATGGCTGCTTTTACTAAAAAGGGGTAAATTGCTGTTTTTTTGCAAATTACTCAAAAACTGTTATAGATATCAAAAACCTGACAGGAGTAAAAGTGATCAGCATAGCATGATCTACTTGCCCTGCAATTTTGAAGAAAATCAGAAAACCTGTCTTTGAGTTAATGCCTTTTTTCTGTAAAATTTTCAAAATTTGTGCATTTTTTATTTTTAATTTCAAAAAGTATAATGGATAGAGGTCAAGTGTAAATCGCAAAAAGGTTCAGCATATCAAGATCTACCCACCCTGTAATTTGGAAGAAAATGCAAAAAACCTTTGTAGGAGTTATTACCCTTTTTTCATGGAATTTTCAAAATTTTCATATCTATCGTCTCTTATTTCCAAAATTATAGAAGATGAAGGTTAAGTGTAAATTGATGAAATGTTTGCCATGCTGTGTGGACGTCAAAATGGCCGCCATAAAAAGGCAGGAAAATTCAACATTGTTAGATTTCAATGAAATAGATATTGATGTTAAGACTTCAAAACCGGATTTGGAAATTGTTGGTTGAGGCAGGTTGACGGCCATTTTCAAAATGGCCACCAAAAAAGGCGGGAAAATTCAACATTGTCCAATTTCAATGAAACTTGGTTTCCAAATAGTTATTGATGTCACATCTTCAAAACTGATGTTAAAATTTGTTCGCTTACAGCCATTTACAGAATGGCTGCCAAAAAAGGCAGGAAAATTCAACATTGTCCGATTTCAATGAAATTTGGTTTCCAAATAGATATAGATGTCGTAACTTACAAATATGGTGTTGAAAATTATTGTTGACCGCCATTTACAAAATGATGTCTCAACTTCAAAACTGGTGTCGAAAGTGATCCTTAGCTAGAACTTTTTGTCAAAGAACCCTGACAAAGAAATATAGTAAAACATGATCAGACTTAAAATACAATTCAAGATATTGGTGGTGTTGGAACTACCAAAGTTTGAGGAACTGAAGTTCAACTGTATAACTTACAATGTTACCTTGATTGTGGCAACTGAAAGCCAGGTGAGCGATGCAGGCTCCTGGGAGCCTCTGGTTTCTGTTTGTTTGTTTTATTTTTGGAAATATGGCACTATTTCGTTAAGTACCAAATCTCACCTCTTACCTTATGTTTTGAAAGTTTTTAGAATTTTGAGTGAAAGCTGTGGTTCCTTTTAACCGCAACTTTCAAGGTGAAGAAAAGATATGCATGGTTATACTGGATGTTAGATAAGTTAAGTCATCCAGTATATAGTCAGAAACTGGATTACACAAAACAATTCTTACCATGGTTAAAGTGGGATATCTATGACATGCCAAAAATTGCAATTTATCGGTAACATGAGTAAAAAAAAAAATTTCCTGAAATAGCAATTCAAACTTCAGAACTGGGTTGCACAATCGTCAATTTAAGTTGATTTACTTTTAAAGTTTAATTGTAAATAAAATCCTTAACAAATTCAACCAAATCAATTGACAGGTAAAATTAAAACGTCAAATAACTTTAATTGACATTTATGCAACACAGTCAATAATTCCAACAGAGGATGAACACAACTATCACATAAAAATGAAGTAGTGTATTAGACATGTTCATACATGTATTTCTAATTTACAGGGTTTCGTTTATTCAATACCTTTAGCTTTATAATATCATTTGTGCATACTGGCTGTCTACTTCAAAATGAATTAAAAAAAAAAACAACAAATAAAACAAAAACATGTTAAACAGGTGAAGAAATGCAAAACAGGTAGACAATGGTTAAACAGGTGAACAAATATTACAAAGGGAAATAAATGTCAAACAGGTGAACAAATTTTGAACAGGTTATCAAATGTTAACCAGGTAAACAAATGTAATTGTATTATTTTACAGAATTACAAACATTTGGATCCACCGGTATATTTGAGATGTTACTAGAGTGGTCGTTAACTGTTATGTCTACTAACTTAATTTTATTACAGAGTATAACGGGACAATGTTTAGGGAATATACAGAATATTTTACTACCATGTCTATTTCTTCCCACTAAAGTTGAAGGGATTTATGTGTAGTTATCATTTAAGAAAGCATTTTCATGTCCCTTTGTCCCTTCTATTGTTGACGGTATTAGGGTGTTGTTGGTGTTTATGGATAATGTGCCTATGTGATCCATATACCTATGTGAAACATTTATGGGAAAAAGTATTTTCATGTTCATTTCTCCCACTTATGTTGAAGGGGTCATGATGTAGTGAAGTGTTGATGGATAGCAAAGAGAAATACTGAAATGGTGCAGAATATGGTTGTATTATCCTTTACCTGTGTAAGAAATTAACTCATGGACTTGTGTAGGTCAAAGGTCATAGTATTTCATCATTAGTAGTCAATATTTCAAGTTAGCATTTTGTTTTGTGTATTTTGACAGGATTTTACAAAATTGACTGCAAAGTAAAATTATCAGATAAAAAGAAGATGGAAGATTCATCCAAGTCAGATTACTGTTGCTTAAAATTATTATTTTTTCTAGGAGCCCAAGTTTTTATGTTCTTGCAGATTATTTGTCTGGTCTCTAAGTCTTACAATGGGAAACCGAAAAATTTTTTCTGAAACATGACATCTCTGTGTCATAATGTTTATATTTTTTTTATGCCCTCGCCGCTAGGCGGTCGGGGCATTAAGGTTTACCCTGATCCGTACGTCCGTCCGTAGGTACGTCCGTACGTCCATCTTTTTGGTTTCCGGATGATAACTTGAGTATCCTGCATCGGATCAACAACAAACTTGGTCACATGCTTACTTATCACCCAAGACAGAACCCTATCGATTTCCAGGTTGGTACCCCCAAGGTCAAGGTCACAGTTGCTAAAAATAGACTAAAATTTCAATAAAATTTTGGTTTCCAGATGATAACTTGAGTATACTACATCGGATCAAAACCAATCTTAGTCACATGCTTGCTTATCACTCAAGACGGTACCCTATTGATTTCCCGGTTGGTACCCCCAAGGCAAGGTCACAGTTGCTAAAAATAGACTAAAATTTCAATAAAATTTTGGTTTCCGGATGATAACTTGAGTATACTACAACGGATCAAAACCAAACTTGGTCACGTGCTTGCTTATCACCCAATTCAAAAGCCTATTGATTTCCAGGATG
>MJUU01012662.1:7344-49367 GCA_002080025.1 Modiolus philippinarum | reverse complement strand
TTGCTAAAAATAGATTAGTATTACATATAAGACTGTTTCTCAGATTATTTGTTGGAACTACACATTATATCAAAACCAAACCAGTTCCAGTGCCTATTTATCACAGGAGAAAGATCCTTTCTAATAATATTTGATAAATATATATTGTATATAGTTATGCCTTTAATAATTTATGGGTTTCGATTGCAAGGAGGCGGGGGCATCCGTGTCCAATAGACACATTCTTCAGTTTTTGTCTCGCCCGCGACGAAAGTCGCGAAAGCGAGACATAGGCGTGCAAAGTATGACGGCGACAGCGCCGTAAACTCGAGTTTTAATACAGAAGCCATTGATGTAGGAACTTTATATTTGGTCCATATGTAGCTTACGGCGAACCCTATCTGTCGGACCCAAAATATGTGACCTTGACCTATATTTCGCGGTCCAGTGACCAGGTTAAGTTTTTTTGCTTAAGTCCATTTCTCAATAACTAGAAGCTAGAAGTCAATGATATTTGGTATATAGCTTGGTCTTGGTTAGTACATGTCTGTCTGCCATATGGCTTTTGACCTTGACCTCAATTTCACGGTCCAGTGACCAGGTTAAGTTTTTTTGCTTAAGTCTGTTTCTCAATAACTACAAGCCATAGGTCAATGATATTTGGTATATAGCTTGGTCTTGGTTAGTACATGTCCGTCTGCCATATGGCTTTTGACCTTGACCTCAATTTCACGGTCCAGTGACCAGGTTAAGTTTTTTTGCTTAAGTTTGTTTCTCAATAACTACAAGCCATAGGTCAATGATATTTGGTATATAGCTTGGTCTTGGTTGGTTAGTACATGTCCGTCTGCCATATGGCTTTTGACCTTGACCTCAATTTCACGGTCCAGTGACCAGGTTAAGTTTNCAATTTCATGGTCTAGTGAACAAAGTTGAGTGTTTCTGATTAGAATAGTTTCTTAATTACTGTAAGTGGAATGGTAATAATATTTGGCTTGTAGGTTGCTCTTGAGTAGTGCATGACTGTTTTAGCGACAAGCAGGGACGGGCGAGACATCTATTAGGGTCCACTCTTGTTTGTTTTGAGCCATAGAAGCACCCAGGTGACTATCTGAATTTCAATGTCTCTGCAGACCTACATGTCTGATTGACTCCTGCATCTATTTTACATAAATTAATGTACTGATACGACTAAGATGTAAAGTTGTTACTATGTCTATGTGTGAAAGAGGCATATGTCTCTAAAAAGCAGGAAAGTCTATGGATTTAAGTGACTTAAATATCTGACAGTTAAGTATTGAATAGGACATGGTGTAAAATATTTTGCTCTGAAATATATTGTTAGGGATGTAACATTGAATGATTTGATATAATCAGCGTATAATCAGCGCATTGGCAGTTTGTCGCTCATAGAAATATAACGCTGGTTGCAGTGATAAAATATTCCATTTTATATTGTGTATTACATAAGCTTGTAATTATATTTTGGCTGTTATGCTTCAGTTCTTAAAACGACCAGTAAGTGGTTCCTTTATCTCAAGTGGTGTAGGTTTATTTGACCTACTTCTGAATTATTGTGGAAGAAAAGAACCTGTGGTTGCGGCCAAAGCTTTTGATTTCCCTTTTCTTCAACCTCTGTGCAAACTTAATTTTGTTAAATTTACCTTTTTATATGCATATTTTATATAGATATAAAAAAAGGGTCTGTTCTTATAAAAATGTATTTTTATTTAAACCTATGTCAAAATTATGAATATTTTGGAAAAAAATATATAGTTGTTAAAGGATGAAAATGGGAAAAAGCAATAATTTTTACTTTGCTTTAAGTCTGAAATGTGGGTTTGTCCATACCTATTGCCTGTACCCCTATTGTTGTTGACCATGGGATGAGTACTTTCACTTGCATATATCCGTATGAGGGTTTGTCCATTTCCCAACCAGATGGGATGATTTTTCCTTGTTGAATATGCATGTTTGAGTGAGGTTTATTTGAGTTTTATATATGTTTTCCAATGCAGCTTTTGAAAAGAAGTACCATATTTGCTGAAGATAATTTAAAAATAAGGCTTTCTTCAATACAGTGATGAATTAGTTGTTAAATTTAAGACTCATATATGTAACTTTAATGAAGCATTAAGTTCAACAACTCCTGTCTCAACTTGAATCACTCTAAAATGCAGCAAAATTCTCTACCCAAATTGAATCTTCCAAAAATGTGGCCTTACTTGAGTTAAATCAATAAAAATTTAACTTTTTGTGTTCTCTTTAAAGTCAAACTATAAAAACCCCGGCTTAAGACATAAAAAAACTTTGTTTTCTGTTGCCTACTGTGGTATTTTCTTATTGGGTAGGTAGGGAAAGTTTTTAGTTCGCCTCAACGAAGTTGAGGGGGACTATTGGAGTACCCCCGGCGTCTTTGTCCGCGTCTGCGTCTACATCTGCGTCCGCATTTGGGCATATATCTCTGCAACTATGCATGGTAGGATCATCAAACTTTGTATGCAGGTGCATCTTGGGCTATCTCACAGCCTCCAAGAAAATTGGGTCTCTCTGACCTATATTTTCCGCTTGAACGACTTACATTCAAGTTTACGTCCGAGTTCAGATCTCCGTCACTATACATGGTAGGATCATGTAACCTTGCATATGCATGCATCTCTGATGGTAGGTCAGCATCCAGGCAAAATAAGGTCACTTTGACTTATATTTTCGGCTTGAATGACTTACATTCAAGTTTATGTCCGAGTTCAGATCTCGGTCGCTATACATGGTAGAATCATGTAACCTGGCATATGTATGCATCTCTGATGGTAGGTCAGCATCCAGGCAAAATTAGGTCACTTTGACCTATATTTTTCGCTTGAACAACTAACATTCAAGTTTACGTCCGAGTTCAGATCTCAGTCACTATACATGGTAGGATCATGTAACCTTGCATATGCATGCATCTCTGATGGAAGGTCAGCATCCAGGCAAAATTAGGTCACTTTGACCTATATTTTATGCTTGATTGATTTACATTCAAGTTTTCGGACAAGTTCAGATCTTAGTGACTATACATGGTAGGATCATGCAACCTTGCATATGCATGCAACTCTGATGATGAATCAGCATCCAGGCAAAATTAGGACACTTTGACCTATATTTTACGCTTGATTGATTTACATTCAAGTTTTCTGACTAGTTCAGATCTCAGTCACTACACATGGTAGGATCATGTAACCTTGCATATGCATACATCTCTGATGGTTGGTCAGCATCCAGGCAAAATTAGGTTTTCAGGGGCTTTGGCTACAGAGCTGCCGGGCGCATCCCCAGGTGGTGGATAGGGGAATGCCCTGTCTTTGCGGGGTAGTCAGGTCATAATACGGAAAGCCTGACCGCGAACCATTGTAGCCAAACGACACCCAGTGCTCCTGCTCTCTTTAGAGAAATATAGAAGGGGTCTTTATACTGCATGGAGCAGTGTGGAGTATAAAGACCCCTTCTATATTTCTCTAAAGAGAGCAGGCGCACTGGGTGTCGTATAGAAGGCTAAATTTCCTGCCCCTACCCATTTCTCCCCTTTTCCAGTGGCAATCAAAAGTCAGTGCCCCGGTTGTCCCTTCCACCTTTATTTCTTTCTTCTTTTGCTAACAATTTGTTTTGAATTGATTAACTTGTTCTCGTCCTGATATAGCTGAAATATTGCTCATTGGACGTTAAACTCTAACTAATCAATCAATCAATCCAGGCAAAATTAGGACACCTTCACCTATATTTTATGCTTGATTGATTTACATTCAAGTTTTAGGACGAGTTCAGGTCTTAGTCACTATACATGGTACAATCATGTAACCTGGCATATGCATATAACTCTGATGGTAGATCAGCATCCAGACAAAATTAGGTCACTTTGACCTATATTTTCCGCTTGATTTACATCCAAGTTTTTGAACAAGTTCATATCTCAGTCACTTTACATGGTAGGATCATGTAACCTTGCATAGGCATGCATCCCTGATGGTATATCAGCATCCAGGCAAAAGTAGGTCACTTTGACTTATGTTTTATGCATGAGTGATTTATGTCCAAGTTTTCAGGCAAGTTCAGATCTCAGTCACTATACATGGTAGGATCATGTAACCTTGCTTAGGCATGCAAATATGATGTCAACATCCAGTCAAGATTTTGTTACTGTGACAAAGTGCCATAACGAGGCGAACTCTGTAATCGTTGATTACCTATGTTTATTATTGAAGGAATGTATCAAGTGCCTAAAGGGCATGGAGTTTAGCTATGAACCTGATAAATTTGACAGTCGTTATAATAAAGAAATTAAAAATTCAAAACATCAGTAAAATATTTTGAGTAGGGCCAATTTTTTAGGGTTTGGAGGCAACAGCAAACAAATGTAATTTTAGGATTTATAGCTTCTCACTCATGCTTTTGCCCAGAACCAAATTTTGTAAAATACAACTCCTTACCCTGTATAAAACCTAAAGAAATCCAAAGTAAAGTTGCAGATATAACTGGAATATCTAAACAATATCTGGGATATCTTCTATGTACATGTAGTTATTGCTTTCAGCTTTTATTGTTCATCACAGATTATCTTTTAAAATTTATTTTGTAGACACAAATAATATTCACATGTTATAGATACAATATTTAACATGCACAATGTTTACATGTATAGTGCATGTCTTGAAAACAAATTAGGTCAGCAGTTTAGCAATAATAAGGTCAACATGTTATCACTCATTTTTAAGCATGAAGAGGAAAACGGCATAATAGGGTACCCAGTCAAGGTACAAGTTTGTTGTCGAATTTGTTGTTTGTTTTTATGCTTCCAAATATTGCAGCTGTTTTTATTTTGATATTAACTTCACTTTTCATTTCAGTTTCAATTTTGATATTTATTTTATATTTATATATATTCTTGTTTAATTGTAAATATATGTATTGTGTATTTCTGTCATCTCAAATCTTAAATAAATACCTCTAACCATAGTCATTTTGACATTTTGATGTTTAGTTTGACAACTTATGTCTTTTTTGTTATACTAAATCCAATCATCGTTTATGCCTTTGGAAATGTTCAGAGAATCAGTTAACTAAAAAAAAAAATTTTTACTTGCAAGAGAGACTTTTCTATGACAAATCTGAAAAAGTCAGATTAAATTAGGCGTTTGTTTCCCCTTATTTTCCCTTAGCATTAATAAATTTGTTTAATTCTACTGAATGGTTAACTTCTGTGGACATATCATTCCTATCATTTTTTTCTTTTTGTCCTAATATGGCTGTAAGGCTAAATAATGCTTACATTAAATTGAATTAATGTTAAAAACCAATCAAAGTATAAAGGAGTAGGGGCTATAAGGGTTGTATTTGGCCTGAAAAATGAATTTGGTTGAATTCACAGAATTTTCTCATTGAAATATTCTGTGGGTACGGCTTTTCAGTAAACAGTAACAGTTCTCAAATATTGATATATGATTAATGAGATTTGAGTGTAGAAGAAAGGACATATTGAAGATTTTGTAGAAAAATGACAAATTTTGACCACTTTTTTTTGTATAGGAAATATAGAGCACATGCAAGAACCACAAAAATATTCATATGAGAAGTTAAATTCATTTGTACCAATAAGTTGGTAAAATATCTAATTGGTTCTTTAATGTGCTCGATATTTCCAGTCAAGAAAACTGTACATAAATCTGCAAAATACGGTATATTTTTTTGAAAGTTCTCAAAAGTAACCTTTTCATGACGTCAGAACTGTACCTATTGTGACCTCATTGGTGCCAGCTTTTGTATTATTTCTGTAAATAGGATCTCAACTTTGAAACGAACATGAAATAAAATCTTGAGGTGCAACTTAGAAATTCACTGGAATCTTGGGCCAAATCAACCCCTTATCGCACCTTGTCCTTTACTACTTTGTGAGGTATATGTCATTATGAATCTGTGTACAGAATCTATTCTGTACATGAAGCAAAGCAAGTTAATTTGTATAAACCAAAAATTTTATGTCTTTTAAAATTTTCTCCTTAAAGAACCTTCACCAAACAGATAATGTTTGGGTTCTACCTGTTTACCTGTTACTTTTGCTTTGGGAGGAAGGTTTTTTGCACTCTTACATGAATTTCCTTCTATTTTGTGCAATGCTTTATCTTGCTTAAAGTTTATAATTATGATAGTTTTTGTTTTTCATTATTATACCCCCCCGCAAAGTTTGAGGGGTATATAGGAATCACCCTGTCCGTCCGTCCGTCTGTCTGTCCATCTGTCCGTCCATGTACCTTGTCAACGCATGTTCTCCTAAACGGCTGCTTGGATTTTCATGAAATGTTAGACATTTGTAGTACACCACCTGAAGATGTGCATGAAGTCATATGGTTGCTGCCGGATATTTTGAAGGGGAGAAAATTTGTCTTTGAATATTTTCTCAAAAAGGGGGAGGACAAACCTTGTCAGCGCATGTTCTCCTAAATTACTTCTAGGATTTTCATGAAATGTTACACAGTTGTAGTACACCAACTGAAGATGTGCATGAAGTCATATGGTTGCTGCTGGATATTTTGAAGGGGAGATAATTTGTCTTTGAATATTTTCTCGAAAAGGGGGGAGGACAAACCTTGTCAGCGCATTTTCTCCTAAACGGCTGTTAGGATTTTTATGAAATGCTACACAGTTGTAGTACACCACCTAAAGATGTGCATGAGGTAAAATGGTTGCTTTCTGAAATTTTGAAGGGGAGATAATTTGTCTTTGAATATTTTCTCAAAAAGGGGGGATAACGAACCTTGTCAGCTCATGTTCTCCTTAACAGCTTCTTGGATTTTGATGAAATGTTACACATTTGTAGTACACCACCTGAAGATGTGCATGAAGTAATATGGTTGCATTGTGAAGTTTTTAAGGGGAGATAATTCGTCTTTGAATATTTTCTGGCAAAAGGGGAGGAAGAACCTTGTCAGCACATGTTCTCTTAAACGGATTTTTGGATTTCGATGGAATGTTACACAGTTGCAGTACACCACCTGAAGATGTGCTTGAAGTATTATGGTTGCTAAGGGGAGATAATTCATCTTTGAATATTTTCTGGTAAAAAGGGGGCCAAATTTGTCAGCGCATGTTCTCTTAAACAGGTATTTGGATTTTGATGAAATATTACACAGTTGTAGTATACCTCCTGAAGATTTGCATGAAGTAATATGGTTGCTGTCCGAAATTTTGAAGCGGAGATAATTCTTTTTTGAATAATTTCTGGAAAAAAGAGGGAAGGTATATCAAAGTGTCCATACTTGTATTGTGTCCACATTTGTACTGTGTCCAGAAATGTATTGTGTCCTCATACAATTAAGTTTACACTTGCCATATTGATTCAGGGTTCAATTAGCGGGGGGTATAACTGGCTGCCATTCTGCGACAGCTCTAGTTTGAAAATGATAATGTGTCATAAGTTATGATACATATAAAAAATGCTTTATTTACATATATATATATATATATATCATACTTTTCAATATGTGTCCCAGGTTTGTTCTTCAGCATATTAAGAAGTCTCAAACTTTTGTGTGTATACTGTTCATTTTGTTTTGTTGCAATTTTTTTTTAATTTAATTTAATTTTTTTTTATCATAAAATATACTAATGCTTCATTAAAATACATATGTAATAGTGAAGAAATGAAATGATCTATCAGTTTCTAATATGAAATAAAATGTTTAAACTTTGTACTGTAAATTTTATAGGATGCTGTTGTGAGTGAATTAAAGAATAGAACTAAACATATAAAAGAGAAGAAATTACTGAACAAAGATGAAGTTTATCATGGGGCTCTAGAAGATATATTGTTAGGTAAGCTAATAGTCACAAGGCCAAATCTCACAAAAAGCTGTAAGAAGTTTACAAGGATTACTGTATTTATGTCAATGTGAATAGAAACATTAATTAGAGCATTGAGATACAGGTGTCCTATAGTTTTCACCTTGTCAGTAAGTCAGTCTGTCTGTCAACTATTTTTTTGGCAAAGATTTCTTGGTTACATAGGGAATGATTTGAAATTTGGCTATGATGGATATGATGAGCTGTTTTGTGGAAGTGATTTTCAGGTTTGAGGTGCAACAACTTCCTGTTTGTTGAGACATAAAATTTTAACTATAAAAAAAAATTTCATCAAAATGTAGTGGCAGACACCCAACTATAGACATACTTATACAATGCTGGAAAAAATTAATATCTAATTGCTTGGATAAAGGTTTCATTCAACTATGGGGAAACTTTCCATATATGTACATACATGACTACAGTGTTTCCCATATTAGTCTCTTATAGAATTTTTAGCAGTATTTTTACTGTCTGATCATTTTTACATCACCATTCTCATATGTTTCATCCTTATTTTGCTAGTAAACGAGCACCCCTTAAAATTAATGTGTGATGTAAACCTGTAGGATTGCTCACATTAGAATAAGAAGACTAAAAATTAGAAATACTTTTAATGCAATATCAGTGAAAAATAATGGATAAAAATAAGGGTAGGGATTGAAGTCAGAATCAACTACTATTATATCATGTGCCCAGTGAAATGCCTGCTTTGGTTGAAAAAATACTAAATCCTGTTACAAAGCCATAATACATGTACCGGTATGTCCTTTATCTTTTACTGTTTTGTAGTTCAGCTGAGGTATTACCAGAAAACTCACCCCTTCAGATCCTAAAATTTGACATGGTTGTCTCCTAACTTTTTTTGCTTTATTATTTATTCTTTTTATTTTACAGATTTGAAAAATGAACCATACAGAAGAGCTGATGGTGTAAGGAGAAGTCAGAGAAGACGTAACGAAGGACTTATGACAACTTCTATGGGAAATGATATCTTTTGAGTTATAACACATACAACACTGTGTGTTACTTCCAGTTTTATGGGATCAAAGATTTCTGTATGATTGTGTATACGAAAATCCATCCCTTCCCTGAAACCCTGCATTCTTACAAATGTAGAAAAACAAACCAGTGACGTGGAAGACCAGGAAGAGAATATGATCAGGGCCAATGTAGAATTTTGACCAAGTGTGTGTGTGTGGAATTAGAAAAATTAACAGTAACCTACAATGATATGTTATTTTTGTAGAATGGTTTTTTTTTCAGAAGTTAAAATATTTCAAGAATAGGTCTACACCAAATTTTGTAGATATTAAACAAAATTTAAAGTTTTCTAAGCCAAAGAAAACTCTGAGAATACAAAAGGGCCATTTGCCTTTAGTTTAAAAATCACTGCAACAATTTTTGCTGCTTTTTCGCTTTTTATCTAGTAGTCAAGAATTGCTAGGCAGTAGGATAGATTTTAATCCCAGTCATTGAGAAACAGGATATCTTTTAATTAAAAGGTCTGTAATTATCTTCTCAAAGGAAATACCACAAGAATCTCACAAATTATTTATTGCCATAAATTGTTGTTCCATTCCACTTGCCTTTTATATAATTTAAGATTTGTACAGTCTGTTATTATATAGGTTATTTTTAGTAGGCACTTGTATCACATAGCAGTTAATTTTGGGAAAACTAATGGTTGGTACAAAGCTGAAGGGTGGTAGATAGAATTTATCTAGTCTTTTTTTTCCAAATACCTGTAATGAACACACCAAAAATTGGAATTCTGTAAAGTATTCAAGTACAAAAGAAGTATGTAACCTGATAAATGAAAAATAAATGGCTTTTGTCGTAATTGACTTCATATGCATGTTGATAGTGTTTTATCTGAGGTTCACTGACAGGAAATTTTGTGCATTTAATGGTATAAAAATACACATAAATATATTTCCTTAAATACTGTAAAATGAGCATCATATATTATCGATCATTCATTTGATAAATGTTCAGATAATTGTAGAAATTCATTTATTGTGTTTTATGTATTCATTAACAAATTTTTAAAAGCTGTATATACTGTTTATAAGATATTCATATGTAAGAAAGGTGTATGAGTGGGGAATATTTATAATAAAAGATTTGTTTCATTGTCATTATTTTGCAATTTTATGAAGTTTTAAATGTTTTAGATGTTTTTGTTACGTTTTATAAATGATTCGTCATACATATGTAATGATGTGACAAAACATGTTAGGTGGTACTTTGACATTAAACAGAAGCAAGATGTGAACAGCAACTATCAAATAATTGTATATAAACATGTACATAAGGCATTATCGAACAATAATTTCTGTTTTAAATTAAAAGTTAATTTCAGATGTGGATATGAACTTGTCAAACAAGTCATATATCTGGTAATCATGGCAATATTCAATTACAGCTGATTTAGTTAACCTTGTATCCAGTTACCAAACATTACTGGATTAGTCTTAGACTAGAGTAAAAAGCTCTCTATACCCAGTCAGTTATCATAAAAAAAACAAAACAAAAAAAAAACAATAGTTTATTTCTAAGTCAAAAAAATTTGGTAAATAGAACAAGATGTGTTTGTGAAACACTACATATGCCCCCAGCACCTCTTATATTAAATATGGAATCTCAATACATGTATTTTGGTTAGAGTTATCTTTCTTTACATACAGAACATATGAAAATGGAATTTAAGACTTAAATTTTGACCTCTGTGACCTTGACGTTTGACTTGACCTTAATTCATGGGGCATATTTATATTCCTCTTTACTAGACCTTTACACTTGCCAAGTTTGATAAGTCTATCTTTAGGTGTAAAACACCAATCAATCAATCAATCAATAGTTCAAAAGTTATAGCCAAGGTTGAAGTTTGGGATGCAAGGACAGACAGGACAAAAACAATATGCACCCCATCCTTGATCTGGGGGCATAAAAAGAATGATTTTATGCTTCAAAATTGTGATAACTTTATTTGATAGTAGTGATAATCTTGTGTTTATGTTTTAAAATTTCAAATTCTTTAAAAGTAGATTCTTTGAAATTACACATTTGCTACAAACCTTGGTATTGTTAAATAAAAGTGTAATCTATAATTTTGGAATATAATTGAACAAACTGTTTTTGTCAAGTTTTGGAAAATAATTGTGTTATAAGGTTGACTAAATCAGCTTCGACATTATTGAAAAAGGGAAGCTTTTTCCTATTCTTCCTATTTTCCATGAAAGCATCCTTTGAGTGATGTAAATAAATGATTTTGTACATTTATTATATTATCACTGTACATGTGTACATGTTGTACTATTATCATTTGTCTATAGATGTATAACACAAGTTCATACACATACATGTGTACAGTATATAGGGAAATACTAAAGTGATACAAATTTTACTTTGTACAAATAATTAAGTGTCACACACTTATATTTATTATTTACAGTAATTTAAAAACAATGTTCAGTTTGATAAAGATGTAATGTTATGTGTTTTAATACTAATGCAAATACTGTATGGAATTTATACATGTAAAACTTTTGTACAAAAGAAATAATGAAAATCAATCTTTTTGAGTTTCTACAGTGAAACCTGACTAAACCAGAAATGGGTCTAAACCAAAAGCTGGCTTAACCAGAAACTGTCATTACTGAAACCGCCATAGACCAGAAACCTGTCTAAACCAAACTCTGACCTGACCAGTCTTAATCAAACCCTGACTTGAACAGAGACCTGTCTAAAACAAACCCTGACTAAACCAGAAACCTGTTTAAATGGAGCTTTGACTAAACTGAGAACCTGCTGAATCCATACCCTTGCTTAACCAGAAACCTGTTGAAACCAAACCTTGTTAGAAACCTGTCTTCACTTAAACCCGAATAGACAATAAACACATCTAAACAGAACTCAGATTAATCAGTCTAAGCCAAACTCAGATATATAAACCTAAGTCGCAAAAATCAGAAACCTGTGAATACAAACCGTGTCTAAACCAAACTCTGACCAAACCAGAAACCAGTCTTAACCAAACTCTTGACCAAACCAGAAACCAGTCTTAACCAAACTCTGACCAAACCTGAAACTAGCCTTAACCAAACTCTGACCAAACCTGAAACTAGTCTTAACCAAACTCTGACCAAACCTGAAACCAGTCTTAACCAAACTCTGACCAAACAAGAAACCAGTCTTAACCAAACTCTGACCTAACCAGAAACCAGTCTTGACCAAACTCTGACCAAACCAGAAACCAGTCTTAACCAAACTCTGACCAAACCTGAAACCAGTCTTAACCAAACTCTGACCAAACCAGAAACCAGTCTTAACCAAACTCTGACAAACCAGAACATGTCTACACCAAAGTCAGACAAAACCAGAAACCTGTCAAATTCAAATCCTATCTAAACCAAACTCTAACTCAACCAGAAACCAGTCTTAACTAAACTCTGACTCAACCAGAAACGTGTAAGCCAATGTCAGACAAAAACTAGAAACCTGTCAAATACAAACCCTGTCTAAACCAAACTCAAACCTGTCTTAACCAAACTCTGACTAAAGCAGGAACCTGTCTAAACCAAACTCTGATTAAAGTAGAGACATATCTAAACTAAGCTCTTACTAGACCAGATACTTTTCTAGAAAGAACTTTGACTAAACCAGAAACCTGTTTAAAATGAACTCTTGCAGACAAGAAACCTGTCTCAATGAACGTCAAAATTGAACTCTGACTAAACTGGAAACCTTTCTAAAACAAACTGTGACTAAACCAGAAACCTGTCTAAATTGTACAAAACCTTAAGTCCGAAAAAGTTTGGTTTAAACAGGCTTCACTGTAGTTCCTATGCTTGGCAAAATCAAAGTCATTGATTGGTGCTATGTTAAATTATATGTAATGTGAAATATATTTTTTATATTAATACTCTCTGAAAACTTGAATAACAATACCCAACAGGATTTACATGGATCTTTTTACTGCTTTATCCAATAAACAGCAATAAAGTAGGGTTTATGGTAGAACAAATTTTGGAAATTGTGTCAATTTTAAAGTATACTAGTCTTTTTCTTACAAACTTGCATTCTTGCTACTTTCATAGCTTTAAAACAGTAGATAGTGCTTTGTTGTGTGTTTTTTTTAAATGATTTTAATTTGGAGATGCATAAAAGTATTTACCAAATCCTACGCAATATGTTTTTTGATGCATTTATTTTATTTTACACAAATACAGTACTTTCTGAAAAATAATGACGTGTCCTTGTACATGTATTTTAAGTTATGTTTTTTTAAGGCAAGATTATTCTTACTGAACTACATATGATGGAAAACTGAATACATGGGTAAAACATGGCAAATTAGAAAAGAGGGAAATGAGTAGGGAAGTGAAAAAGGTTGATCTTTTTTCCAAGAAATATGGGGTGGTGTAAGGGTTAAATATGAAATTCTACAGCATACCAAAAAGTTCATGCATGTTGGTGTCAAGTT
The DNA here is from genome assembly GCA_002080025.1 of Modiolus philippinarum. Lineage (NCBI taxonomy): Eukaryota > Metazoa > Mollusca > Bivalvia > Mytilida > Modiolidae > Modiolus > Modiolus philippinarum. The sequence continues at coordinate 36,028 of MJUU01012662.1, read as the reverse complement.
TATACAAAGTGAAATTGTAACTTCCACTATTGATTACTAAAGGCACTAAGAGAGTTCAAAAATTGTCGAGTATAAAATAGAAACTGGAGGTAAAAAAAAAAACTTGTAGGCTCAAATTAAAACAAAAATATTAATGCATATTGATCAGTGCATATACAGATCTATCTTTTTGAATAGTTTTCGATGTAAATCTACCAAAATGTTTTCTTGCATACAAAAGTCCCAATACCTATTTTGAAAATTATGGTGAATTGTAACTTTAAAAATGTCACTACTCTAAATATATTGTACATGTATTATTATAAACGTGCATTTGAAGATTTTCTGACATGTAGTTCATGTTGATGTCAGCCAGGAATGCTGTCTTTTTAACTTTTGTTTATCTGTTTACCAATTAGGCCATACAAAATTAATTAATTGGTTCTCAGGCCATTTTTCATATAAAATGATGAGGGAGGGAGGTGATTTTTTTTATCTTTTTATTTGCAAAAAAATAGATGAGGCAGCTTTTTACATGGTAAAAACCACCAAAAATGTAGTGGGAGGTGATTTTTTATTTTTATTTTATTGAAATGGCAAAAAATAAAGTCAATGAGGGGCTTTTTTCAAGCCTCAAACTAGATGAGGGAGGGCCTGTGAACCAATAAATTATTTTTTTATGGCCTTATTTTTGTTTTAGTTGAACAGCTAAACTTTGCTGTAATTTTGTGCCAAATTTAAACTGCTTTGATAAATGTTGTGAGGTATTTTAATCTTTTATTGTTTAAAACTAAAATAAGAGCATGTATGGTTCCAGAACGTCACAGAAATTATTGATTAAACATGACATGCAGTTATCGTCCCCACAAAAAGAAGGCAGTATATGTTGTGTGTTTGGTCATGTTTTTTTCAAGCCTTTTAAGTTAATTGAGAAGTTCTGGCATCAGTACAAGAAAAACAGAATGACATAATACTGTATGGTTGTTATATTTTGCAGGGTATTAATTTTTGCGCTATTCACGTTTTCATCGATAAGTGCAAAAATTTTTACCCGCGAATAATTTTCTGTCGATATGAATATAAACAAACATAAAGGCTTTTACTAAAAATCCGCGAAAATAAAACCCGTGAATAGACCCCACATTGAAAACCGCGAAAATTTCGTACCGCGAATATAAAGCCCTATACAGTACCTGGCATATTTCAAATACACAAATTCAAAGTTTATGTATATGTATTTCTATATAGGAAATCAAAACACTTATCTCTAAATATTACATGAATTTCTTTCTACTATTCTTTGTTATTTTGTTTGACATTTTTGTTCAATTTCGGGAAAGGTACCAAGGCCATTATAAAAGAATTTCTATTTTTCATCCGACGTTTTGAAAAACTAAGGGCAGGTGTGCAGATATTTTTTCATTGTTAATTGTGAAAACTATTGTAAATTTTGAAGAAAATTACCAAAAATGAGCAAAAAGTCAAACTAATATTGATTGGGCTCTAAAAATCTGGATGTAGGGGATGAATTGGTTATTAATGCCTAAGTTTGTTTCCTTGTCTTCTGGACCATACAAGTATTCAGAACTTATGACCTTATTTTATGCAAGTATTGCACAATTGTTTTTTATTTTATGTTTTTATTAGACCCTTATTTTTATTTAAGTTTTAGTTACGTTTCCATTAAGCTTTGTTTGGGTCAAATATTAATCTGAATAATCTTTAGAAATAAATGATCATGACTATAATTCTATCTATCTGAGATAAACAAAATAATTATGAAAAGAAAATGCATGTTCTGTATGGTGCAATTTGTCCTTTTATGAAAGAATCAGGAAAATTAAGCTCTGCCATAAAAATTGTGTCAAAATCTTATATTTTACCAGAATTAATTCTTATACATTATCCAGAATTCTTTAGTCTTGAACTATTATTAATATATATTTATATATATAAGTATTATACTTAAAAGTTTCACATTGTTTTTAAGTCTGTTTAAAACATAAGATCATCAATCCATGCCTTATTTGTACAATAAAAAAACAAAACATTCTGTGCATTTAGTTTTTTACGCAACAATATATTACAATTTGTCACATTGTTTGAATTGTGGAATAGTGTGTGTAAGATATATGGATGTGTAGGTTTGAAAGATTATTATACCCCCGCTCTGAAGGAGAGGGGGGTATACTGTTTTACCCTTGTCCATCTGTCTGTCTGTCTGTCCGTCCGTCCGTCTGTCCGTCCGTCTGTCCGGAACATCTTTCGTCAAGGATTTCTCAGCTTGTGTATGTAGTAATGATTTGATATTTGGTCTAAAGCTTATGTATGATGAGTTGTACCGTGTCTCCCCTTTTCGAGTCTGTCACTCATCTACTTTGTCGAAAACTTTGATTTTTCCCATTATAGCCACATATTGAAAATTTTCGTCAAGGATTTCTCTGCTTGTGTATGTAGTAATGATTTGATATTTGGTCTGAAGCTTAAGTATGATGAGTTGTACCGTGTCTCCGCTTTACAAATCCGTCACTCATCTAGTTCCTGTTTGACGAAAACTTTGATTTTTCCCATTATAGCCATATATTGAAAATTTTCGTCGAGGATTTCTCAGCTTGTGTATGTAGTAATGATTTGATTTTTGGTCTGAAGCTTAAGTATGATGAGTTGTACCGTGTCTCCTCTTTTCAAGTCTATCACTCATCTACTTCCTGTTTGACTTCATCAATTTTTCCAATTAAACCAATATATTGAAAATGTTTGGTCCATACTTGTTTGTGTCCACATTTGAACTGTGTCTACACCTGTATTGTATCTGCACACACTTAAATTTGCACTTTCCATATTGATTCAGTGTTCAATGAGCGGGGTATAACTGGCTGCCATTCGGCGACAGCTCTTGTTTCTAACAACAAACAGTATCAACAAACAAACCTGAATTCTAACGAAATCAGGCAGAGCATACAAAGCGTAGTTTTTATACCCCACCATATATAGTGGTAGGTATTATGTGATACCCTCAGTCGTGTGTCCGTCCCTCTGTATGTCCGCACGTCCGCAAAGGTTTCTGACTGATAACTTGTGAATGAAATAACATAGGGTCTTCAAACTTGGTATGTAAGTCTTTTACCACAAAACTCAGGCCAAGTTTGATTTCTGGTTCAGAGGTCCAAGGGGTTTTGGAGATATACCCCTTGAGCATTGAAATTTTGCAAATTTTAGGGTTTCTGACTGATTACTTATGAACGAAGTAATATATTGTCATACTTGGTATGTAAGTTGTTTACCACAAAACTCAGACCAAGGTCGATTTTGGGTTCAAGGGGTTCTGGAGTTATTCCCCTTGAAACTTTGAAATTTTGCTGATTTTAGGGTTTCCTACTGATAACTTGTGAATGAAATAACATATTGTCTTCAAACTATGTATGCAAGTTGGGAATTGATTAACATGCTGTCTTTAAACTTGGTATGTAAGTTATTTGCCACAAAACACAGGCTAAGTTAAATTTTGGGTTCATAGGTACACTGTGTTCTGGAGTTATGCTTGAAAATTTGAAATTTTTGTGAAATGTGGCGGGGTATCACCATTACTATTTTTTTATACAACTATACAACCGCAAAAAATTTGAGGTCGTATAATGCTATGGTGCTGTCATTGTTGTTGTTGTCGTACAGACACTTATGTTTTTTGTCAAACTTTGAGTTCAAGTTAATCAATCCTTATGCAATTTTAACACAATGTTCCTTGGCACAGAGGGAAGGTTGGTATTGCTTTTGGTCAATGGGTCAATGGAGCCCTACTGTTTTAAAAAAAAAAGGTCTGAAAAGGGCAAATTTGTGTGTTTTCACATATTTGGCTGTAAATTTTTTATTATGCGACGGCAAAAAATTTGAGGTCATATAATAGTGCGGCGCTGTCGTCATCGTTGTCTTTGGTGTTGTCGTTGTCGTCGTCTGTAGACACTTTTGTTTTTGGTCAATAACTTAAGTTCTAGTTGACAAATCCTTATGAAATTTTACCACAGTATTCTTTGGCACAAAAGGAAGGCTGTGGTGGGTTTTAGTTATTTTGGCCCCCTCCCGTTTTTAAAAAAGGGGCCAAAAAGGGCAAAATTGGGTGTTTTCACATATTTTGCTGTAGAATATTTATTATTTATTGGATTTTTATGGGTTTTCTTTCAGTGTGTTCCTAATTAAATTTCATTTCACTAGTATGCAACAGATTTTATGTTGCATGTACCCTTCACAAGATAAATGGGCCCATTAGGGGCGATTTTCAAAAGTTCCATTTTTAGTCCCCTACCGGCGATAGCCGAAGGGGACTTTAGGTTTGCACTCCGTCCATCTGTCTGTCTGTCAGTCAGTCCGCATCAGTTTTCGGTATTTTTTTTTAAACCAATGCAGGTATTGATCCAATATTTGGTATGTGAGTCTACCTCAATAAGTTACAGAACAAGTTTAAGTTTGGTTCCAGTCCACTGATTTTTGACAAGAGTTATGGGCCTTTGACTTAGAAAATTTTAGTAAAATATCAGTTTTCTGCACTTTTTTTCTACACCATTGCAGATATTGATCTAATATTTGGTATGTGAGTCTACCTCAATGAGTTACAGAACAAGCTTAAGTTTGGTTCCGGTCCACTGATTTTTGACAGAGTTATTGGCCTTTGACTTAGAAAATTTTAGTAAAATATCAGTTTTCCGCACTTTTTTTCTACACCATTGATCTAATTCAATGATCTAATTGATCTAATATTTTGTATGTGAGTCTACCTCAATAAGTTACAGAACAAGATTAAGTTTGGTTCCGGTCCACTGATTTTTGACAGAGTTGTGGGCCTTTGACTTAGAAATTTTTTTTACTATTTTAGCTGGTGTAACAAAGCCTCGTTTTCCGGTAGGGGACTTGGTATTGCCTTGCAATATGATCCACACTCGTTAAATTTTAGTCTGATTTTGATACATTTTTTTGTAATGGATTCTTGTTGAAAATAAACATAGAGCTACACCATCAGATTTTTGATAACTTGTTTCTTTTCTGAGTTATGAGAGGCCGAATGGGGACAAAATTGCAAATTTGCAGATTATCTAATATTTTTATTTTTCATCAGATTTGGATGGAATTTTTTCTTTGGATTCCTCTTGATGTAAGCTTTCAGTAGTATGCACCAGATTTGGGGTAGCTTTTACTGTTTCCGAGCTACAAGGGGTCAAAGGGGCCAAAATTGTAATTTTTCGTAATAAGTGAAACCTTTAGTTTTCATCCGATATATATATGGAATAATAAGGGCTTATTTTTATTTTCCTCAGTTTGTGTGCAGCTAATTACTGGGTCAAGCTCTTTATTGTGTCCATTTAATTACTGTATCAAGCTCTTTACTGTGTCCTCCTTCATTTTGAATTACACTTGTTCAAATTTCAGTGTTCAACATGCTGCAGTCGTAGCCCTTTATTATTTATCAGATTTTGATGGGGTTTCTTTTAGTGTGCTCCCCAGAAAATTCCAATCAGTTGTATGCAACGGATTCCACATCACATGTACCATTCATGAGATAAATGGGCCCAAAAGGGGCGAATTTCTAAAATTTTATTTTTATACGACCGCAAAAATTTTGCAGTCGTATTATGGTATGGTGCTGGCATTGGCATCTGTGGAGAGCATAACTTTGGTTCTAGTGAAAGGATTGTTATCAAATTTTAGTATGATGTTTGTTGGCACAAGCTTAAGCCGGGATTTCAATTTTTGCGTTCCCTGCCCACCCCTTTATGAAAAAGAGGCAAAAAAGGGGGTCGAAAAGGGGTTAAATTAGGTATTTTCGTTTCTGTGGACAGAATAACTTTGGTTCTAGTTGACGGATTGTTTTCAAATTTTAGTATGATGTTTCTTGGAACATTTTTTCCGTTAGTTTTTGGCCCCACCCACTTCAGAATTAGGGGCCAAAAAAGGATTAAATTGAGTGTTTTCACATATTTGACTGTAGAATCTTTATTATATATTGGATTTTGATGGGGTTTCTTTCAGTGTACTCCTTAGAAAATTTCCAATCTGAAGTATGCCAACGGATTTCACGTGGCATATACCGTTCACGAGATAAATGGGCCCAAAAGGGGCGAATTTCAAAATTTTCAATTTTTTATTTTTAGTCCGATTTTGATGGAGTTTTTTGCAATGGATTCCTTATGAAAAATAAACTAGTGCTGCACCACAAGATTTTTGATAATTCGTTTCCTTTCCAAGCTATGAGGGCCCAACGGAACCAAAATTGAAAACATATGGATTACCTAAAATTTATATTTATACCCCCCGCAAACAAAGTTTGGGGGGGTATATAGGAATCACCCTGTCTGTCTGTCCGTCCGTCTGTCTGTCCTTCTGTCCGTCTGTCCGTCCGTCTGTCTGTCCGTCTGTCCGTCTGTCCACACTTCTCGTAAGCGCAACTCCTCTTAAACGGCATGAAGGATTTTGATGAAACTTTACACAAAGGAAGAACACTATATGGAGATGTGCATGAAGGAATATAATTATTGTGGGAAACCTGGAAGGGGAGATAATTCGACTTAGACTTTTTTTTTTATTCCCTATGTATGGGTTACCTCGTAAGCGCAACTCCTCTTAAACCACTGAATAGATTTTGATGAAACTTTATACAAAGGAAGAACACTATATGAAGATGTGCATGAAGGAATACAATTATTGTCGGAAACCAGGAAGGGGAGATAACTCGACTTTGACTTTTCGTTGATTCCCTATGTAGGGGTTACCTCGTAAGCGCAACTCCTCTCAAACCACTTGAAGGATTTTGATAAAACTTTACACAAAGGAAGGACACTATATGGAGATGTGCATGAAGGAATATAATTATTGTCCGAAACCAGGAAGGGGAGATAATTCATCTTAGAATTTTTATTGATTCCCTATGTATGGGTTACCTCGTAAGCGCAACTCCTCTTAAACCACTTGAAAGATTTTGATGAAACTTTACACAAAGGAAGAACATTATATGTAGATGTGCATGAAGGAATATAATTATTGTCAGAAATTTGGAAGGGGAGATAATTTGACTTTGACTTTTCGTTGATTCCCTATGTATGGGTTACCCCATAAGCACAACTCCTCTTAAATCACTTGAAGGATTTTGATGAAACTTTACACAAAAGAAAAACGCTATATGTAGATGTGCATGAAGGAATATAATTATTTTGGGAAACCAGGAAGGGGAGATAATTTGACTTTGACTTTTCATTGATTCCTTATATATGGGTTACCTCGTATGTGCAACCCATCTTAAATCACTTCAAGGATTTTAATGAAACTTTAGACAAAGGAAGGACACTATATGGAGATGTGCATTAAGGAATGTAATTATTGTATGAAACCAGGAAGGGGAGATAATTTGACTGACTTTTGTTAACGTCTTTTTTCTAAGAAATAATTTAAAGTGTAGATATTGTGTAATCAAGCTGTGGGGAGAAACACAGTTTTCATTGTAATCCTCATGAAAAGTTGTTTTCAAAGTTTTGTAATGAAATTTCTCTAATGGTAATGATTCTTTTGTAAAATGTCAAATAGGCTAAAAAAGGGTGAATTTTATATTTGTCTGATTTCGACAGGAGTATTTTCATTGGATTTCGTGTGAAAAATTCTTTCTTGAAGATTAATCATGATGTCCATACTTGTATTGTGTCAAAAATTGTACTGTGTCCACACCAACTTAAATTTGCACTTACCATATCGATTCAGGGTTCAATGAGCGGGGGGTATATTTGGCTGCCATTCGGCGACAGCTCTTGTTTTCATCGGATTTCAATGGGATTTTTTTCTTTAGATTCCTCTCATTGTAGGCTTTCAGTACAATGTCAACGGATTTTGTGTAGCTCTTACCGTTTCCAAGCTACAAGGGGTCAAAGGGGCCAAAATTGCAATTTTTCTAAATATGTCAAATCTTTATTTTTCATCGGATTTTGATGGGATTTTTTTTGTTTGGAGTCCTCTTGATCAAAGCTTTCAGTAATAAGTCAACGGATTTTATGTAGCTCTTTCTGTTTCCGAGCTACAAGGGGTCAAAGGGCCAAAATTGCAATTTTTTATACGACCGCAAAAATTTTTGCGGTCGTATAATGGTATGGTGCTGTCATCGTCGTCGTTGTCGTTGTCGTCGTCGTCGTCTGTAGACACTTTTGTTTTTGGTCAATACCTTTTGTTCCAGCAAATCAATCCTTATGAAATTTTAACATAATGTTCTTTGGTACAAAAGGAAGGGTTGCAGTAGTTTTGGTCATTGTGACCCCACCCGTTTTTAAAAAGGGGCCAAAAAAGGGTTAAATTGGGTGTTTTCACATATTTGTCTGTAGAATCTTTATTATTAATTGAATTTTGATGGGGTTTCTTTCAGTGTGCTCCTGAGGAAATTTCCAATCTGGAGTATGCCAACGGATTTCACGTAGCATGTACCGTTCCCGAGATAAATGGGGCCCAAAAGGGTCGAATCCAAAAAAATTATTATTTTTATTTTTTATCCGATTTTGATGCAGTTTTTTTCATTGGATTGCTTATGAAAAATTAACACAGCACTCTGCTATTAGATTTTTGGTAACTTGTTTGCTTACCTAGCTATGAGGGGCCAAACGGGTATGTTAACGGATTTGTCGTAGCTCTAACCGTTTTCGACCTATAAGGTGTGGAAGGGGCCAAAACTGGAAACTTGCAGATTACATGAAATTTTTATTTTTCGACGGATTTCGATGGGATTTTTTTCTTAGGATTCCACTTGATATAAGCTTTCAGTAGTATGTCAATGGATTTGGTGTAGCTCTTACCGTTTTTGAGCTATAAGTGGACAAAGAGGAACCATAAGGAGTCAAAAGGGCTAATTTTTCATTTTCCCTAGTTTGTGTCCAGCTAATTACTTGGTCAATCCCCTTATTGTGTCCATGCAATTATTGTGTCAAGCCCTTTAGTATGTCCACACTCACTTCCAATTACACTTGTTCAAATTTCAGTGGTCGACATGCTGCGGTCGTATCATGCTGCGCTTGGCGTAGCCCTTTATTGAAATATGTCAAATCTTTATTTTTCATCGGGTTTCGATGAGATTTTTTCTTAGGATTCCTCTTGATCTAAGCTTTCAGTAGCATGCCAACAGATTTTGTGTAGCTCTTACCTTTTCCAAGCTACAAGGGTTCAAAGGGGCCAAAACTGCAATTTTTTCTAAATATGTCAAATCTTTATTTTTCATTGGATTTTTTTCTTTGGATTTCTCTTGATTTAAGCTTTCAAGAGTATGCCAACGGATTTGGGGTAGCTCATACCGTTTCAGAGCTACAAAGGGGCAAAAGGGCCAAAATTGCAATTTTTCTAAAAATGTCAAATCTTTATTTTTCATCAGATTTCGATGGATTTCTTTGGATTTCTATGGATGTAAAGTTTTAGTTGATAGTAACATATTTTGCATAGCTCTTATGGTTTTTTTATCAATAAGTGATCAAAAGGGTTGATTTTTTCCCTGGTTTGTTTCCAGCTAATAACTGTGTCAAGTTTCTTTTCGTATCCATCTAATTATTGTGTCAAGCTCTTTACTATGACCACATTCACTTTAAACTACTTTTGTTGAAATTTCAGTGGTTGACATGCTGCAGTCGTATCATGCTGCGCTCGGCGTAGCCCTTTATTTTTATTTCTTGTCAGATTTTGATGTAGTTTTTAATGGGTTCCTTATAAAAAATAAACATTTGCTAATTCATAAGATTTTTGTGTAGCCTGCACATGTAGTGTGGGGCGAAATATAGTCGTCTTGCCTCCTAGTTGTCGTTTACTCATCAAATCTCCCACTTGAGAAGGTTCTCCCTTGTTGGAGATCAAAATCTCCCACATTTGCAAAATAGTGCAATATTTTGAGAAAAAAATGTCATTTTTGTACAAAAATGTTTATTTTAGAGCTTAATATATAAATAGAAAACAGTTATTATTTACACATGACAATAGAAGGCACCCAAAGCAGTTAATTATGCTGTTTTAGTTAATTTATCTTACAATGGCATTTGCTAATTACTCAATTTTCTTGTAAAGTTATCTTTTTATCACAAGAATAATTACAAAAAATGCCTGTTTATGGTCGTCGTACAAAATCTCCCAGAAACAAAAAACAGTTATGATGGAGATCTCCCACATATTCCTTCTTTCAGGTTAACTCATTTGTCGTTGGTGTTGTTGTTGTCCATTGCACTTTTTTGTAACACTTTTCTCAGCAAAAGCCTCTTGAAATTTTGTATGCGACTTCTGTATGGGGTTCCCTATTGCGCTTATTGAATTCAGGTCTGTTGGACATCTACTTCCTGCTTAGCGACTTGGAATATTTTTCCGTATACTGTCAATAGCAATTATTTTCATAACATTTTTCTCAGCAACTACAAATCACAGCCACTTGAAATTTTTTGTGTGACTTCAGTATCAAGTTCCCTATTTTGCTTATTGAATTCAGGTTTGTCGGATATTCTGCTTCCTGTTTACCGACTTGGAATATTTTTCCGTATACTGTCTATAGCAAAAATTTTCGTAACATCTTTCTCAGCAACTACAAATCACAGCCACTTAAAATTTTGTATGTGACCTCATATTGGGGTTCCCTATTGCACTTATTGAATTCAGGTCTGTCGGACATCTACTCCCTGTTTGCCGACTAGGAATATTTTGCCGTATACTATCAATAGTAAAAATTTTCGTAACATTTTTCTCAGCAACTACAAGTCACAGCCACTTGAAATTTTTTATGTTACTTCAGTATTAAGTTCCTTATTATACTCCCTGCAAACAAAGTTGGGGGGGGGGGTATATAGGAATCACCCTGTCTGTCTGTCTGTCCATCTGTCTGTCTGTCCGTCTGTCCACACTTCTCGTAAGCGCAACTCCTCTTAAACCGCTTGAAGGATTTTGATGAAACTTTACACAAAGGAAGAACACTATATGTAGATGTGCATGAAGGAATATAATTATCGTCAGAAACCAGGAAGGGGAGATAATTTGACTTTGACTTTTCGTTGATTCCCTATGTATGGGTCACCTCGTAAGCACAACTCCTCTTAAACCACTTGAAGGATTTTGATGAAACTTTACACAAAGGAAGGAATATAATTATTGACGGAAACCAGGAAGGGGAGATAATTTGACTTTGACTTTTTGTTGATTCCCTATGTATGGGTTACCTAGTAAGCGCAACTCCTCTTAAATCACTTGAAGGATTTTAATGAAACTTTAGACAAAGGAAGGACACTATATGGAGATGTGCATAAAGGAATGCAATTATTGTATGAAACTAGGAAGGGGAGATCATTTGACTGTGACTTTTGTTGATGTATTTGCAATGACTTTTTTCTAAGAAATAATTTAAAGCGTAGATATTGTGAAGTCAAGCTGTGGGAGATACACTTTTTCATTGTAATCCTCTTGAAAAGTTGTTTTCAAAGAGTTGTAATATAATTACTCTAATGGTAATGATTCTTTTGTAAAATGTCAAATAGGCTAAAAAAAAAGGGTGAATTTTATATTTGTCTGATTTCGACAGAGTATTTTCATTTGAATCCTTGTGAAAAGTTCTTTCTTGAAGATTTATATCATTGTGTCCAAGCTTGTACTGTGTCCGTACCTTTATTGTGTCCACACAAACTTAAATTTGCCCTTACCATATCGATTCAGGATTTAATGAGCGGGGGTATATTTGGCTGCCATTCGGCGACAGCTCTTGTTGTGCTGAAAAAATTCTGGTCTGTAGGACATCTACTTCCTGTTCACCTTCTTGGGATATTTTTCAACATAATGTCAATAGTAAAAAAATTGTACCATTTTCTAGCAACTTGAAATTTTGTATGTGATTTGCAAAAATACTTTCATAATCTTCACTTATTTCACATCATAAAAATTTTTGTATACTGTAAACCAGGAAATTTTCGCGCCGTCTTTATTTCGGCGTCAGTGGACAGGATTTTAGTTCGTGCAGTTTTTGAATTTGCACTGCCAAATTTTTTACCATTGACTTCAATAGTAGACTAGTATATTCGTGCTGTTTTATTTTTGCGCTTCTGTTTCAAATGCGAAAATCACGAAAATAAAACCCCGCCACGAAAATTTCCATTTACAGTAGTGATGAGACTATCTGCCTACCATGCAAATATCTTTCCTATTAAAGATTGAAAAAGTAGCTTCTTGGCTTTATTGCCTGCATAGACTTTTTAGCTCACCTGGCTATGCCAGGTTGAACTATTGCCATCACTCCGTGTCCGCAGTCCATCCTTCGTAAACTTTTCATTCAAACATGTTCTTCTCTGAAACTGCTGAGCCAATTGGAACCAAACTTAGTCACAATAGTCCTTGGGTAGTCCCCTTTGAAAAATATGTACGGAAAGTCCGCACACCCTCCAAAATTGCCGCCAGTTGGATTTTCGTTGAAAAATGGACCGCATATTCAAAGATCTCCTCTCAAAATACTGGGCCAATTGGAACCAACCTTGGTCACAATGGTCATTAGGTGGCCCTTTAAAAAATGTCTGGCAAGTCCGTATCATATCCAAGATGACTGCCAGGGGGAATGCGGTTTTAACATCGGATCCTATGGGAAAGCATTCAAAGATCTTCTCTGAAACCAATGCGCCAATTGGAACCAAACTTGGTCACAATAGTCCTTGGGTGGTTACCTTTGAAAATTGTGTCCAGCAAGTCTGCACGTCATCCAAGATGGCTGCCAGCGGGGAACTTTGTCGAAAACTGGACAAAAATCTTGTCCTTTGAAAATATGGGCTAATTGGAACCAAACTTAGTCACAATGGTCCTTAGGGGCCCCTTTTAAAAAATGTCTGGCAAGCCTGTATCATATCCAAGATGACTGCCGGGGGAACGTGGTTTTAACATTGGATCCCATGAGGAAGCATTCAAAGATCTTCTCTGAAACCAATGTGCCAACTGGAACCAAACTTGGTCACAATAGTCCTTTGGTGGTCCCCTTTGAAAATTGTGTCCAGCAAGTCTGCACTTCATCCAAGATGGCTACCAGCATGGATCTTTGTCGAAAATTGGACAAAAATCTTGTTCTCTGAAAATACTGGGCTAATTGGAACCAAATTTAGTCACAATGGTCCTTAGGTGGCCCCTTTTAAAAGATGTGTTCGGCAAGTCCCCATCATACCTGGGGAATGTGTTTTTTTTTTTCCTATATGGAAACATATTGAAATGTACATGGCCAATTGGAATCATAAATGGTCACAATGGTCCATACTTAGTCCCCTTCATAAAATATGTCCGGCATGTCCGCATAACATCAAAGATGGCAGTCAGTGGGGAATATAGTTTAACATTGGACCCAATGAATTCAATATTGAGTGCAATATTATTTATTTATTCATTTTTAGCCAAGGAAACGTCAACTGATTTGATTATACCTGTGTGTATATGACAGTCAGGAATATGTATCTGATAAGCACCTGTCTAATCTATAATTTCAGATCCAGATATTTAAATGTGAATGGAGTCACGGGCCTGTGAATGGAGTCCAGTATTCACTCGAAGGTTTTATTTTCATGTTAGTAAGTTTAAACCTCGTGTGGTTTTCGGTCAAGTATTCCAAATGTGAGTCCTTATTTGTCGGTAATGTTCCAATAAATGTTAAAGTATATTAATGACCAACCTGAATTACCAAACTTAAGGGAATGTTCCTAAGGCTATGTATATGCAAGAACATGATAATCCCTTCTTCATGACAACGACAATTTATCAGGAAGAAGAGGATTTTTATTTTCTTACCAACTTGGAATGTGACAAAGTGTTTGAGACCATTTATATGTATATAATCTTAATTCTAATGTGGTTTGTCACTAATCTAGTTATCTGATTGGTCAATACAAAAACTTTTAAGGCATAGATTTCACGGTTGACTTTCCTGAAATTGACACTATTCCTAAGCAATTGTTTATGAAATAAATCGGAGGCAATACACATCACTTCAACTTCTGTGTCCGATTCGGCCTGTGGTAACACATGTTGTAAGAGATAAAAAAAATCTCACACAGCGTGGAGGACAAGTGTCTTATTACATAAATGAAACAGAGATACTCAACACTTGAAGCATTTCATGGCATAATTTGCTACCTGATGTCACTCTCTTTGAGAGTTCAGTGAGTGACTGTCAGTGCTTTAGTTTTTATTGTTGTATTTGTAGTATTTGCCTTTTGTGGGTGTGTGGTGTCTTCAGTCGCCCATCTTCTGGTGTTCTTACTTGTGCCTTGTCTCTGGACTTTAAATTTTTATATGACCGCAAAAATTTTGCTGTCGTATAATGGTATGGAGTTGGTGTCTTCGGTGTCTGCGTCGGTTTCAGCGTCATACGTGCCTGTGGACAGCATAACTTTGCTTCTAGTGGACGGATCTTTATGAAATTTTGGTTTGGTATGATGTATGTTGCCACACGCGTAAACAGAGGTTTTAATTTTGAGTTGGTGGCCCTGCCCCTTTTAGAAAAAAAGGCCAAAAAGGGGTGAAATTGGGTGTTTTCACATATTTGACTGTAGAATCTTTATTATTTATTGGATTTTGATGGGGTTTGTTTCAGTGTGCTTCTTAGGAAATATCCAATCTGGGGTATATCAACGGATTTCACGTAGCATGTACCTCTCACAAGATAAGTGGGGCCCAACAGGGGCGAATCTCAGAAAAAAAAAATCTTTTTTTCTTTTAAGTGCGATTTTGAAGCAGTTTTTTCAATGGATTCCTTGCGAAAAATTAATACAGTGCTCAGCTATTAGATTTTTGGTAACTTGTTTCCTTCCCAGCTATGAAGGGCCGAAAGGGACCAAAATTGCGAATATGCAGATTATTTAAAATTTTTATTTTTCATCAGATTTCAATGGGATTTTTTTTCTTTGGATTCCTCTTGATATAAGCTTTGAGTTCAAGTCAACGGATTTGGTGTAGCTCTTACCGTTTCCGAGCTACAAGGGGTCAATAGCCAAAATTGCAAATTTTCTAAATATGTCAAATTTTTATTTTTCATGGGATTTCGATGGGATTTTTTTCTTTGGATTCCTCTTGATTCAAGCCTTCAGCAGTATGTCAACAGATTTGCCTCAGCTCTTACCGTTTCCGAGCTATAAGGGGTCAAATGGGTCAAAATTGCAATTTTTCTAAATATGTCAAATCTTTATTTTTCATGAGATTTCGATGGGATTTTTATACCCCCTGCAAACAAAGTTGGGGGGGGGGTATGTAGGAATCACCCTGTCTGTCTGTGCGTCCGTCTGTCCATCTGTCCACACTTCTCGTAAGCGAAACTCCTCTTAAACCACTTGAAGGATTTTGATGAAACTTTACACAAAGGAAGGACACTATATGGAGATGTGCATGAAGAAATATAATTATTGTCCGAAACCAGGAAGGGGAGATAATTGGACTTTGACTATTCTTTGATTCCCCATGTATGGGTTACCTCGTAAGCGCAACTTGTCTTATACCACTTGAAGGAATTTAATGAAACTTCACACAAAGTAAGAACACTATTAGGAGATGTGCATGAAGGAATATAATTATTGTCAGAAACCAGGAAGGGGAGATCATCCGACTTTGACTTTTCGTTGATTCCCTATTTATGGGTTACCTTGTAAGCGCAACTCCTCTTAAACCACTAGAAGGATTTTGATGAAACTTTACACAAAGGAAGGACACTATATGGAGATGTGAATGAAGAAATTTAATTATTGTTCAAAACCAGGAAGGGGAGATAATTGAACTTCAACTTTTCATTGATTCCCCATGTATGGGTTACCTCGTAAGCGCAACTCCTCTTAAACCACTTGGAAGAATTTAATGAAACTTTACACAAAGTAAGAACACTATATGGAGATGTGCATGAAGTAATATAATTATTGCCAGAAACCAGGAAGGGGAGATAATTCAACTTTGAGTTTTCATTGATTCCCTATGTATGGGTTACCTCTTACGCAAAACTCCTCTTAATCCACTTGAAGGTTTTTGATGAAACTTTAGACAAAGGAAGAACACTATTTGTAGATGTGTAAAATGTCAAATAGGCTGAAAAGGGTGAATTTTATATTTGTCTGATTTAGACAGAGTGTTTTCATTGGAACCCTTGTGAAAAGTTTTTTCTTGAAGATTATATCATTGTGTCCACACTTGTACTGTGTCCGCACCTGTATTGTGTCCACACCAACTTAATTTTGTACTTACCATATCGATTCAGGGTTCAATGAGCGGGGGGTATCTTTGGCTGCCATTCGGCGACAGCTCTTGTTTTCTTTGGATTCCTCTTGATCTAAGCTTTCAGTATTATGCCAACCGATTTGGTGTAGTTCTTACCGTTTCCGAGCTACAAAGGGTCAAAGGGGCCAAAATTGCATTTTTTAAAAATATGTCAAATCTTAATTTTTCGTTGGATTTCGAGGGGATTTTTTTCTTTGGATTCCTCTTGATCTAAGCTTTTAGTGATATGCAGCGGCTTTGGTGTAGCTCTTACCGTTTCCGAGCTACAAGGGGTCAAAGAGGCCAAAATTGCAATTTTTATACGACCGCAAAAATTTTTGCGTTCTTACAATGGTATGGTGCTGTTGTCGTCGTTGTCTGTAGACACTTTTGTTTTTGGTCAATAACTTTAGTTTCAGGCGACCAATCCTTATGAAATTTTAACACAATATTCCCTGGCACAAAAGGAAGGCTTGGCTTAGTTTTGGTCATTGTGGCCCAACCTGTTTTGAAAAAAGGGGCCAAAAAGGGTTAAATTTGTTATTTTAACATATTTGACTGTAGAATCTTTATTATTTATCGGATTTTGATGGGGTTTCTTTCAGTGTCTTCCTAAGGAAATTTCCAATCAGTAGTCTGTGGCATGTACCGTTCACGAGATAAATGGGGCCCAAAAGGGGCCAATTTCAAAATTTTCATTTTTTTTATTTTTAGTCGGATGCAGTTTTTTGCGGTGGATTCCTTATGAAAATTAACATAGCGCTGCACCATTAGATTTTTGATAACTTGTTCCTTTTCCAAGCTATTAGGGGCCCAACAGGGCAAAAATTGAAAACATGCGGATTACCTAAAATTTTTATTTTTCATCCAATTTCAATGGGATTTTTTTCTTTAGATTCCTCTCATTGCAGGCTTCAAGTAGTATGTCGACAGATTTGGCGTAGCTCTTACCGTTTCTGAGCTATCAGGGGTCAAAAGGGCCAAAATTGCAATTTTTAGAAATATGTAAAATCTTTATTTTACATCCGATTTTGATGGGATTTTTTTCTTTGGATTCCTCTCAATATAAGCTTTCAGCATTATGTCAACAGATTTGATGTAGCTCTTACCGTTTCGGAGCTATAAGGGGTCAAAGAGGTCAAAATTGCAATCATTAGAAATATGTGAAGTCTTTATTTTTCATTAGATTTTGATGGGATTTTTATCTTTGAATTGTTTTCATTTTAAGCTTTCAGTGATATGGCAGTATATTTTGCATTGCTCTTTGGTTTCCAAGCTATAATGGGTCAAAGGGGCCAAATTGCAATACTTCAAAATATGTGAAATCTTTATTTTTCATTGGATTTCAACCTGAGTTTTTTCTTTGGATTTCTCTTGATGGTAGTCAACAGAATTTCTTAGCTCTTACAATATCCTAGTAATAAGGGATTAAAAGAGCTAATTTTTATTTTCACTAGTTTGTGTCCAGTTAATTTCTGTGACAAGGTCCTTATTGTGTCCAGCAAATTACTTTGTCCACATTAATTTTAGTTTATACTTGTTCAAATTTCAGTGGTCGACATGCTGCGGTCGTATCATGCTGCGCTCGGCGTAGCCCTTTATTCTAAATATGTCAAATCTTTATTTTTCATCGGATTTTGATGGGATTTTTTTCTTTGGATTCCTCTTGATCTAAGCTTTCAGCAGTATTCCCATGGATATGGAATAGCTCTTACCGTTTCCGATCTACAAGGGGTCAAAGGGGCGAAAATTGCAATTTCTTTAAATAAGTCAAATCTTTATTTTTCATTGGATTTGGATGGATTTTTTTCTTTGGATTTCTCTTGATGTAAGCTTTTAGTTCATAGTAACATATTTTGCATAGCTCTCGCAGTTTTTTTATCAATAAGTGATAAAAAGGGCTGATTTTTTCCCTAGTTTGTGTCCAGTTAATAACTGTGTCAAGCTTCTTTATGTGTCCATCTAATTATTGTGTCAAGCTCTTTACTGTGTCCACATTCACTTTAAACTACTGTTGAAATTTCAGTGGTCAACATGTTGCGGTCGTATCATGCTGCGCTCGGCGTAGTCCTTCATTGTAATCTTGTTCTTTGTTCCTTTGGTATTCTTCTGACATTTTTCTACCGAGCAAAGTTTGACAGTCAATTAATATCTCATATTTGTGGTTTAGTTGAACAAGGGAACAAAGAAACTTGATGGTATAAGTCACAATGTGTGTGCGAGGTTGACTTTGGTTCCTGGTCCCCCAGACTAGGAAGGCCTCTCCATTACCTCCTATATGTCTGTATTATCTGCTCAAAAGCAGGGGTATCGTTAGTGCCAGCTAACTCCTTGTCGCCAGGTTTAAGTCAACTGTGTTTTAGAACTGCCCGTTCTGAAAGCACATATGTAAGAATGTGATCTTTCAACCACTATTTTATGAATAAATAGGAGTGCAGATTTTGCCTGACAACAAGTCCTAGTTAACTGGTCAGAGAAGTATGATGGCATTTTCTGCAAAGTTTCAAGAGGACATTTCTTGTGATGGTTTCCATGTACCTTAGATAAAACTAGAGCCATCGAAAATCAGACGACGAAAATTTCAGGAGAATTGAAATATGGCATTTACATGATGCATCAGCTGCATTTCTGTAGTTAATAAACATACTTAATTTAACTTAACATATTGCAATCATGCAATACATAACTAAAGAAATGAAAAAAGAGCTTTAAAACTATGCTTATCCCAACAAGGGCAATTCCATCAAATAACATATATGATGAAAGGTTAAGTAAATGTGAAACAAAATCTAAATCAATGCAGAAAATAGGAACTTTGTGCTGATTGTTCAATAATCAATGTATGCTTTCCATTAAATGGTACTCGGAAATATTATTTTATATCATTAATTTTTTTTATTATATTTTAAAATTTGTTTACAAGCTCCTGTCACTCATCTCTCATTACAACTATTTCACTAATTTCACAACCTATCTTTCACTAATTTCACAACTTATCTTTCACACAATTTACATCGAGTCATCATGTTCGTCTGTTGTTGTATTTATTTTTATTTAAATTTCAAAAGTACCAAAATGGTAAAAAGCACATTCTTCCAAGAAGTAACAAGATTTTCATCCAAAATCACAATAAGTTTTACTCAGTTGATGTATAATGCAGGGGTCAATGTAAAACTATGCACTCATTTGTTGTATCAATGTTAAACTACGTAACCAGTTGAAATATCACCTTTCTATCAAAAAAAAAAAAACAAATGTATCCGTTTATACATCACACACAGGCCAATGTTAAACCAAGAAATCATGTAAAGCCATATGTTAAACTAAGTATTCAGTTGATGTAATAATTTTGTACAGGCCAAATTTTAACTACATATTAAATTGATATATAGAAAGCAAAAGCTTAATTTGAGAAAAAAAGTATATTTAATTGATGAATTCTGTCGATGTTTATGTATATCCTGTCTAAGCTAATGTCCTGTCAAGTTAATGTATCTTGTCAAGGCCAACGTTAAAGTTGAGGTATCATGTGAAGGCCAACATGAAGTTGATGTATCATATGAAGGCCAATGTTAAAGTCTGTGTATCCTATGGAGGATAATGTTAAAGTTGGTGTATCATGTGGAGGATAATGTTATAGTCTGTGTATCCTGTGGAGGATAATGTTAAAGTCTGTATCCTGTGGAGGATAATGTTAAAGTCTGTTTATCCTGTGGAGGATAATGTTATAGTCTGTTTATCCTGTGGAGGATAGTTATAGTCTGTGTATCCTGTGGAGGATAATGTTAAAGTCTGTATCCTGTGGAGGATAATGTTAAAGTCTGTGTTTCCTGTGGAGGATAATGTTAAAGTCTGTGTATCCTGTGGAGGATAATGTTAAAGTCTGTGTATCCTGTGGAGAATAATGTTATAGTCTGTGTATCCTGTGGAGGATAATGTTATAGTCTGTGTATCCTGAGGAGGATAATGTTAAAGTCTGTACCCTGTGGAGGATATTGTTAAAGTCTGTGTACCCTGTGGAGGATATTGTTTAAGTCTGTGTATCCTGTGGAGGATAATGTTAAAGTCTGTATCCTGTGGAGGATAATGTTAAAGTCTGTACCCTGTGGAGGATAATGTTAAAGTCTGTGTATCCTGTGGAGGATAATGGTAAAGTCTGTATCCTGTGGAGGATAATGTTAAAGTCTGTGTATCCTGTGGAGGATAATGTTATAGTCTGTATCCTTTGGAGGATAATGTTATAGTCTGTGTATGGAGGATAATGTTAAAGTTGGTGTATCATGTGGAGGATAATGTTATAGTCTGTGTATCCTGTGGAGGATAATGTTAAAGTCTGTATCCTGTGGAGGATAATGTTAAAGTCTGTGTATCCTGTGGAGGATAATGTTATAGTCTGTGTATCCTGTGGAGGATAACGTTAAAGTCTGTACCCTGTGGAGGATAATGTTAAAGTCTGTGTATCCTGTGGAGGATAATGTTATAGTCTGTATCCTTTGGAGGATAATGTTATAGTCTGTGTATCCTGTGGCGGATAATGTTAAAGTCTGTATCCTGTGGAGGATAATGTTAAAGTATGTGTATACTGTGGAGGATAATGTTTAAGTCTGTGTATCCTGTGGATGGTAAAGTTGGTGTATCTTGTCGAGGCACTTGTAAAGTTGATGTAATGATCCTGTCAAGGCAAGTGTTAAAAGTTTATGCCAATGTTTAATTTGGTGTATTCTGTCTCAAGGCCACTGACAAAGTTGGTGTATCCCGTCAAGACCAATGTTAAAGTTGGTGTATCCTGTCAAGGCCCATGTTAAAGTTGGTGTATTCTGTCTCTAGGCCACTGTAAAAGTTGGTGCATCCTGTCAAGGCCAATGTTAAAGTTGGTGTATCCTGTCGAGGCCAATGTTAAAGTTGGTGTATCCTGTCAAGGCCAATGTTAAAGTTGGTGTATCCTGTCGAGGCCAATGTTAAAGTTGGTGTATCCCGTCTCAAGGCCAATGTTAAAGTTGGTTAATCTTGTAGAGACCAATGTTTAAGTTGGTGTATCCTGTCTCAAGGCCAATGTTAAAGTTGGTTAATCGTGTATACACCAATGTTCAATTTGGTGTAACCAGTCGAGACCAGTGTCTCAGTTGGTGTATCATGTCGAGACCAATGTTAAAGTTGGTGTATCCAGTCGAGACCAATGTCTCATTTGGTGTATCCTTTCTCAAGGCCAATATTAAAGTAGGTGTAATCCTATGGTGGGGGGGGGGCAATGTTTAAGTTGACATATTTTGTGGGAGCCAATGTTAAAGTTTGTGTATCCTATCAAGGCAAATGTTAAAGTAAGTTTGTGTATCCTGTCAAGGCCAATGTTAAAGTTTGTGTATCCCATCAAGTGAATTATGCTGAAGTTTATACCAATGTTTAAGTTGGTGTACCCTGTAAAGGCCAAAATCAAATTTGGTGTATCCTGTCAAGGCTAATGTTTAAGTTGGTGTACCCTTAATATTAAACATGAGACATTTGACTTTTGAACTTCACAAAAGGTTACCAGTTACTTGTTCAAGGTAAATGATTCCCTTCTGGTACTTTGGCATCCCTCATTACTGAAACAGGTTGCCATGACAAGAACCCAAAATAAAATCCTTTAAAAATATTTTTTAACATCATAAAATTAGCAGTCACAGAAAATGACATTTAATCGCAAATACATTTATTACTTTCAAAATAAAAGTTTAAATGAAAATTGGTTTAAGTCAATTTTATAAGTAGTAACAAAACATTTGATTCAAAACCTGAAAATAATTTCTGCGAGTATTACTTCTTTTGAAAATCTACCAAGTTGTTGAAATTTACAAGACCATAACCACATTAGTGTGTGAAATGTGCAGATGAAGAAATGTTAATTCATTAGAAGGTTAATAATTATTAAAGTATTACATAAATTTCAAAAGTCTGTAAAAAAAAAAAATGAAAATAAACTAAATACAAAAATTGAATTCTTTGAAGAGCATTTTCAGCAGTATTTCAGTCTATCATGGTAGTCAGTCTAAGTGGTGAAAGAAACTTAACAGTACAGAGAAAACCAATTACCTTAATACATAACTAAAGTTTTGTTGCGATTCTTACAAGTAGAGTGCACCCTTTCCTGTTGTTTACATTACAGGGCAAGAAATCCCAGGAGGCTTGTAGAGACTGTGATTGTAGGGGGTTAACTTTCTTTACAAACCATTTGATCCTGTTCAGTTTAACAAAAGATTGGGGACATGTTCGAATGTTAAACTACATCTTCCTTGGTGGTCAACTTGCAATTATCACCATATTCATTTCCACAAGGCAGTAGTTAATCTGAATTTGTCTCCCATTTATTGGTTCAATGTTAAACTATATATACCGTTGTTGCCATCAGTGGTTACATATGGACTGATAAAATCCATTCAAAGGCCACCTTGGTGAAGTTGATTCCCATAATCTTTTTTTCCACCATGTCAAATGTTAAACTACATCTCTAGTATAGCCAATTTAGATCACAGTGGGGGATCCATTGGGGCATCCCTGGAACCCCCCCCCCCCCTTTTAGGTTGGAAAATGATTTTTATAACCAATACGTCAATTCTTAATCTTAGAGCTGCACAATTTTTGGATGGTCATCCTTCTTATAATCAATATTTCAATGTTAAAACTTAGTTCCACAAAACTTTGGATGGTCATCATTCTTAAACCAAATATTTCAATGTTAAGACTTGGTTACAATTTTGGATGGGTATCATTCTTATAACCAATAATTCAATGTTAATCTTAGTTTCACACAATTTTGGATGGTCATCACAATATAACCAATTTTCAATGTTAATCCTAGTTCCACACAATTTTGGATGGTCATCATTCTTATAACCAATATGTTATGTTAAACTTAAGTTCTGTACAATTTAGGATGGTCATCTGCACAATTTTGGATGGTCATCTTTCTTATAACCAATATTTCATGTAAAGCTTAGTTCCACAGAGTTTTGGATGGTCATCCTTCTTATATCAATATTTCAATGTTAAACTTAGTTCCACACAATTGTGGATGGTCATCCTTCTTGTATAAATATTTCAATGTTAAACTTAGTTCCACACAATTTTGGATGGCCATCCTTCTCATAAATATAATTCCTGCACAATTTTCACAATTTTGAAGTAGGTACTATGTTCAAGTACCTGCCAAAGACAGACAAGTGAGTGTAAAATAGTAAGAAGATCTACTGGGAGATCTCCCATGACAGGACCACCGCGTCTATGTCGCCGGACTTGTACATTAAGGTACGTATGATGGGGGACGTTATACATGTTACAGCACACATGTACATCCGAGAACCCCAAACCCGGAATTCAATACAGCAGACGCCATTTCGACTTAACTTTATCATACGCAGTACCAAAATGTCTTAATATGTAGTCAATATTCATGAAAAAGTTATACATCTTTCCCAGAAACAAAACACTGACATCATGGTGACTTCAAGATGAAGAGCAACAATAAAAAGCGATTTTCCATTTTGCTTATTCCAGGTATTTGTGGAGACTGTCCCATGTTCATTAACTCCATATCCTCTCATTGTTAATCTAATTTTTGTGTCGATCAACTATGTGTTCTAATCTACTTTATATGTTGTCCACCATTTTGTGGATAATTCTTTTGAAATTTGTCCTAAAACAAAAGCCTTATTAAAAATTTTCTACTTGAAAATTGGAGAAATTCCTGATTTATGTCAGTGGCATTTAATGTGTATAGATGTGACTTGATTAAGTGCCTTATTTGCATCAATGCACATTATTGCAGTTCATTTGTTATTGACTTAAATAAGGCACTTAATCGAGTCGAATCTATTGAAGTTAAATGCCATAGACAAAAATAAGGAAATTCTCGCATTGCACTGCACTTTTGTCCCCCATGCAGTCTCTGCCAAGTACCAAGAAAATATAGGTAGTTTCTCTATTGTATGTAAATTCATATGAATGACCAACAAACTGTTGACAACTAGGTGACTGTGGCAAAGCCACAAAACCACACAAAAATATCTTTCCTCAATTTCAACTCTAAATTCTGGTAAACACTATTTTATATATATAGATTATCTAAATAAAAACACTAAAACACAAACTTAAGTTTACTGACAGACTCACTGTGTTTGTCTATTTTTTCTGAGCTGCCACATTTAATATACAAATACAACTAATTACATATAAGGTATATAAAATATTAAACAAATTGTTCAGTAAAATCACAAGTTGCAAGTACCCTTTAACATCTAAGTGCCAAAAAATAACCCCCATTAAAAATTCCTGTTCGCTGCGTGCCACAGGAATTATTTATCCAACAATTATCTCCCCTCATGGTGTTCCTATAATAATTATATGCACATCTATATTTAATATCCTTTCTTTGTCAAAATCTTTCAAGTGATTAAAAGTCACCCTGTGTAGTTTCATTAAAATAAAAAATGTTAATCTTTTTAGTTATTGGATGATAACTTCAGTTTCCTCCATTGGATCAAAATTAAACTTTCTTACATGCAAAATTTACACACAAGACAGAACTCCATCAATTTTTCTAGTTGGCATCCTATGGTCAAGGTTGCAGTTGGTAAAAGTAGATGTACTGTGGCCTGGAGGGCCACAAAATGATACCCCACACTCCATAAGAGTAGAAGATCCCAAATTTAATTTGTCACAAAAAAAACTATAATTGCACAATTCCATTGTGTACTAAAAATTTAGTGAAATTTGCATCAAAAGATCGAAACTTGCATACAAAATTTTCAAGTTGCAGTGATGAGTAGTTACTGAGAAAACTGTTACAAAAAGTTTCTATGATTGAGAAGAGATCTCGAAAATTAACCAAGTCGGTAAACAGGAAGTAGATGTCCATCAATCCTTAAATCGCTACTTGCCATATAGGACATCATTCTTAATTTTCATACAAAATTTCAAGTTGCAGTGATGATCGAGTCGTTACTGAGAAAACTTATGAAAAACTGTTTGCTATCGAAGACAGACAGACGGATGGACGGACAGACAAACAGAGTGATTCCTATATACCCCCCTGAACTTCTTTCATTGGGTATAATTAGACTAAAATTTCAAGGGAATTTGGTTTTTGAATGCCAAGAGTAACCAAAAAGATGGACTTACTGGCAGATGGAGTTGTACGGATATAATGTGTAGCAGTTAATTTTCGCGGCTACCAAATTTAGCGATTCGTTCCCCGAGTAGGGGTATTAAATTTTAGCGGTCATCAATTTTTGCACATGGAAAATTGTGTAAGGGAAAGACATGTATATAAAGATCTACTGACTTGCCCCTGCGAATATAGCTAAAATTAGAACCTCATGAGAATTACCCGCTATACGTACAAATCAGGTAAACCTTTATACCCTCATTACTGCTTAGTGGTCCAGCTAGATGTTATTAGGACATTGACCCTCCCAAAGAAATTAAAGGAAAACAACACAATTAGTATAAAATATAATAATGTAACACAGGAGGTCCAAAATGCTGAATAAAGTACAATTTATAACAAAAAATCTAAATTCAAAACTTTAAGTACAAGTACATATGCAATAGCTTTTGTCTTGTTTCTTTTTACAATTTTACATAAAAAGTTCTGTAATTCTATTGTCAATTGTTCCAAGTCATTGGTGCTGCGCCATGATCCATAGTAATTTCTCCGTGATGCTGAGCCTTGGAGTCTTTCTGTCTGTAAAATAAAAACAGAGTTGTATTATATCTGGAACATAAGTTGTGTTACATTGTTTGCTTTGTGGCATTTAATGGAATATTGCACGTGTTTGTTGTTGCCTCAATACTTCTGAAAACTTTTAGATGGTTTTGCCAATTATGTTAATTACCAGAAAAAGTCAACCTTAAGTCAAATACTGATATGAAATATAAGGACTGTCAATAGCAGAAATCCATTTAAAACTTATATACATCCCTGAAAGATCTCTTTGAGAACAAGTATTCACCAGTGCCATATTTTACAATGCAAACAGTCTTGGCCTTACGAATTATTGATTCGGAAGACCAAGACTGTTTGCATTTTCAAAATCTCCTGTAGATTGTATTTTTTCACTATGTTTAATTATAAAATGGATACCTAAAGCGATATTTAAAATTGCAGTTGTGAATTTTAAAAGATTATATTTGATGCCTCTGCTTTTGGAATGTTGGTTCTGAAGGTATTCACCAGCTTTCTGTAAACAAGAGAGGGACTAAAGCTTTGAACTGACTTTATCTGGAAAATTGTATCTTTTTTTTTTGAATTTGCTTAATTATCATTAATATCTCTTTCATGCAAAAGTCTGTCATTAGCTCATAATGGCCTACGTTGCTTATTTTGATCTCTTTCTTATGGTTTTGGTCTTCCAAATGTTTCCATTAAATGTCGGCACTGGAGAGACACGAGTTGTCAAAAGTGCCGTCTGCATTGTTAAATTTACAGCAGCATTGTTTTTTTTTTTTATTGTCAAGAGTAGAATTTTATATTGCACAAGCTTGCGATAATATTTCCCATTATTCATGCAACAACCCTTTTATTGTATAGCAAAGCTATGATTTCTGTTAATAAGGGGATTTTGTTGTTGTTAAATAATCAAAGTCCCATAACTCTATAGCGAAAAATCAATCAACAAAAAAAAAATGATAGGGAGCTTCCTCTCATCATTCTCTAGTTAGAGTACGACATATGGTCAAAAATTGCAATTTCAAGCTTTTTTGGAATAATCAAAGTCCCATAACTCTGGAATGAAAAATCCTACGACAAAATAAAACAATAGGGAGCTTTCTTCTGTCATACCCAACAATCCTGCAAAGTTTCAAGAAAAATGGTCAAAGTGTTCTCTAGTTAGAGTGCAACGTGTGGATAGACGGACACCAGTATACCATAACACGTCCCGTCAAAGACGGGTATACAAAAATCCTTATAAATTTGCCTTTGATGCAAAAAATTTCTGACAATGCTGGTTGGCCACAAAAATATATATATATATATATATATATAGCCGCTCTCCAGCAAAGCAGAATATTGAAAGTATGTAAACCCGAGGTAGTACATCAATTTGGCAGAAAAGTGTTAGACACAGTACAGTGCCCCATGATATGAAGCTATGATTTAAATATTAAATGACTGTAATGCATTGTGGTTGAGAAAAGTGTGAACAAAAAATTCAATTTGTAAGTGGCAGTTATGATTTTCTCCAAAAGGAAAGATGCATTATAGGACGTCATAATGAAGCACCATATCATATGCTGTTGCCGACAAAAATGGTAAAGAAATAACATGTGACAGACAAGGTAAAATAATACATCTTCTGAGTGGAGGTTTGACAATGTGGTCGCACATTTTGCAATGATTCATAGTAGCTCCACTCCTGACTTGTACTAAAACACTTACTGAAATGACTCCTTCATTAGGACCACAGGCTTCATCGATTCAGGATGTGGACTGCCAAGTGTCAGTGCATCATGATAAAATATAGCCATAGAAGCCTGTCCTGAAAGTAGTGTCATAATGACAGTTCTACACCACCTATGCAAAATCCTGCATAAAAATCCCTACCTCGAGGGCAAAATGCAAACAGAAGGCATTCCTGTTGAGCATAGGGTAAATACAAGAATTATGTCTTTCGTACACAATGGATTTGTCGAAATCTCCCAAGATGGAGGTGACGACCGACTTTATCAGCGAAGATGCCTTCCAGGAAAAGATGAAGGATCGGAACACCTTAAAGAGAGGTGTGCCTACGTCTGAGATTGATATAAATAAAGATATGGCATCAGAAAGAAATAAGATGGATCAGTTCCAGGATTTCTTTCTGGAGAATGAAGAAGAAGATTTGGAAGATAGCACCCCCACCCCCACCCCCACTACCTCCAAAAGGCAGCATCAGTGCTGCAATACCCCCAACCTGGTGCAGATGGATGAGCACACCCAGCAGTGTCAAAACTGTGGTAGGCAGTCCGTCAAGCCACGATTTGAGCATCAACCAAGGGAGCAGAAGACCACTTGCGGCTACCCACTCAAGAGGAAGAAAGGGCAGTTCTGCAAGAGCAAGCCCGGGAAGGATGGTCTCTGCTGGAGACATGGGCAACCACGCGAGACGGAAGACAAGGAGATCATTCCCGTCCAGGGTAAGATGGTGGTTGAAGAGACCATGAAGACCCTCCGTCAAATAGCTAAGGATGAGGGTTTGAAGGGGATCAGCAGGAAAAGTAAGGAGGCCTTGGTGAAGCTCATCGAGGAGAAAACCGCCCGTAAATTTACCCGTAAGGAAGTCTTCAGCAAGAAGCAGCTGAAAGCACTCGCTAAGAATCGTGGCCTCACCAAGTACTCTCACCTCAAGAGGGAGGATCTCTTTCAGCTGGTCGAAGAAGATATCAGAAATGCCCCAGTCGAGGATGAGATCAAGATCACTGATAAGCGGGAAGCCTTGGGTGGGGTATTTGGCACGGTCGT
>MJUU01012661.1:74620-104389 GCA_002080025.1 Modiolus philippinarum | reverse complement strand
TCGGAACTTTCAATAAATTTCTAAGGCCCTCATTCCCAAATAGAAGAAGGGTTAGTGAGAGTGTTTTGAACTTGGGAACGTTCAGGCAATACAGTATTGTCTAAAGTTGCATATAGAAAATCAATGTTCACTAAATTTGGATTTTTGTTGAGTTGGGCGGGAGGTGGGTGTTTACTGATCCGTCTGCTTGAAACCACTTTAGTACAGAAAAATGATAAAGATGTGCTCGCATACTTTTCATATTTTTTACACCCTCTATTTTTGCTAAAAATAGAAACTGGAATTTATTTTTTGGCAATGAAAGGGTGTGTGCAGACGGTTTTTGACAAGACAAGACAAGACAAATACTTTATTAGCAGAACACTCTGACACTTAAATTAAGTGTTACAAGAGGAAATAAATTATAAACATGAATGGAAATGGCAATACAGTATATATATATTTAGAGTGTTGAATACATGTATATCAGTTCTAACACATACAATTAGAAAAGAGGAAAACAGTACACATAGGCATATACATTTTATAATAGTGCTTCTAAATTCCTTATGAATATAGCTACTCTTTTTAACACATTAACATTACACAATGAAAATAATTTTTGCATTTTATAAACAGATGGATATTGAACGTAGTAATTTGGGATAAACTTTGTTCTAAGGTTCTTTATTTCAACATTATCGCATTTGAAAAAATAATGAAATTCATTACCTACTTCATTTGTATTACAGAGATGACAAATCCTAAAGTCCAAAGGAACCCCAACCCATCTTCCCGTTTCGACAGGAAATTTTATATTAGAACACCTTAGTTTACAGATAGTAAAACGATCTAATCTATTCAAATTCAAAAAATATTTTTTTTAATCCAAAATCATAATTCAAAGAAAGATAAAATTCGCCTCTTGGAGATTTACCCATATTGCTGTACCAATGTTGATAAAAGCTATCTAACAGTTTTTGTTTAATTATACCCTTGATATCTTCTTTATGTAAAGCATATTGACCATTCCAAACATACAAAATGTACGACAGACCAATATTGTCAAAAATAGACTTGATACATTCAATCCATTTGGATCAACAGACAGACCAACAAATTTCTAAAATGATTAATTTTGTTTGCAAATTATATCATTAAATGAAAAATTTAAAGTTGTCATGTGGTACATTTTATTATTAAGGTCAATTTGTTTATTGTATTTCTACGGAGATTGCTTACTTCCGAAATTTTGACGTTTGTGCTCTGGCCAAAGTCTCCCAAATACTTAAGGTCACGGGATGTCACACGAGAAATATTAATACGCTTTTGCTAATGTTTCACAGAGATTGATGATAATATGTAAATATCAGTACAGTAAAGCGATTATAGAATTATCTAACCAAATAAAATAAAGAGTGCTGTGCGGCAGTTCATGTAAGCATAAATAAACAAACGAGTTAATTTTAAGGTAGTAGACCTAGGTTAAGGGAGATAACTCTTTAAATCAGTAAGACGTTTGAAATAGTTAGTTTCATCAATGCTTTTTAAGCATTGACGTGAAAAAGAATAAAAAATCATCTATGTTACTCAGAGGCTTAGAATCTGTTTATGAAAATGATTTCAACAAACTCACCTGTGATTTTTAAGAGTTATGTCCCTTAACCTAGGTCTACTACCTTAACTCGTTTGTTTTTCTTACCAAATACATAAATACATCAGCAAACAAATACCGAAAGAAGAACGAAAAAAGGGGGAATTCTAAAATCTTAAATCCAAATTTACGGCAATACAAATTATACAAATTAGCGATAAAACCATTTATCATAATATATTTAAAAGCTAACAAACGACAATAACAATGTAATTCAAAAAGATCCTAATTGACCACAATAATTTGGCGGTGGACAAAAGTAAAAGACTTATAATTTTTATTATTATTCAGAAATTTGATAGATTTTTATTAGTTAAAGAGGGTTCTGCAAATAAAAATAATCTATTGAAAGCGAAATAAGAAAAAATATATTTAAATGAAATTTATCATATCTTTAGTAATAAATACAGACGTTTTGAATATGTGATACATTACATGACTTTCATTCCGTATTCACACTATGACGTCATACCCTTTATCGCATACCCTTTATCGCATGGCTTACCCTTTATCACATACCCTTTATCGCATGGCTAGACCTGTATCATACCCTTTCTCCAAAAGAAAATGTTATTAATTCGACTTATTTTTTTAATGGGGGTAAAAAATCGGGGGTAAATTATTTTGGGGGTAAAAAAAAATTGGGGGGGATTTTTTGATGGTAACAAAATTTGTTTTACAGTAACTTCGGTATTTGTGTACTTTATTACCACTGGGCCGATGCCTCTACTGTTGGACTGTTAGTAGTCAGTACTTCGGTGCTGACCCGAAAACCGATTTTATTGAACATTGCAATATCTAAATTTTACACAATTTTGTTAAAACTAAGGAGTATCTCCCTCATGCATAGCTCTGTCCTTAGCTGAATTTTGGCTTTTCTATTTGGATGGTTATTTGTTCTCTATCAGCTTTTACACGTTTTTTGGTTAATGGACTTCCAAATGTTTTGATTTTATCTGCACTGATGAGACATAAGTTGTCGAAATGTGCATTTGCAGAAAATAAATCAACAGTAACTTCGGTATTTTGTTATTATTACATAATGCATATTATAATACATACAACTACATTAAGCTATGAAATACATGCAGATTAAAAAAAAATAAGAAAAAGAAGGAAAAGATTTGCAACATATGGTAATTTGTTGTAATAAATGCTCATTTATATTACTTGCAGTTCTTTATTAAATAAACTGTTTTCTGTTATTTTCATTTTAGGCAAAGCTACAAAAACAGTACTCTTTAACAACAGAGTAATGAAATACGTTTTGATTGTCATTACTGTGCTTACAAATGCTGTTGCATTTCCTCACGGTAATTCAAGTAAGTTAAATTTTGATTTCAAATATGTTTGTCATATTGTAAATTATTTATTTACTTTGTAGCAATACCTTTTGAAAAAAGAAAATAATAATTTGGAAGACCTTTCACTTTCAGATAATTTGAGGTAACCCTTTTGAAGCACTTGATGATTCTTAGAAGTTCTTGTAGGGTTCACACTTCTAGTGCTTTAGTTTTGAAGCGTACCTATTTTAATTTTATTTAATATTTGTAGTGTTTCCACTGTGTTGCGTCAGAATTGGATTGTAGAATCTCCACTACCTCTTTTTGGCTTCAGTATTTGTTTGCCGTTAAAATGCATAGCGATCTCTTGGAAGGGTGTGGAATAAATTATATCCAGATTTACCAGACCATTTTTCATGACGTCACAGTATAAAAGACGTCACGTCATAGAGCCTAAAAAGTCATGAAATTATGTTTTTGAAGTACATTCTTGGTCACATGAGGCGGACATATTTGTGATGTGGGGCGGAGAAATAACAACTGGTCAATCTAAATCACTCAATTGCACAGAAGCTTAGCGTTTCGACAATTTCAACTCGGATATGGTCTAATAACCAAACTGTTTGAAATATAGTAAAATAATTTGTAAGATAGGGTCTTTCACTTTGCAATATCTAAATTTTACAAAATTTTGTTTAAAACTAAGGAGTATTTCCCTCATACAAAGCTCTGTCCTTAGCTGATTTTGGCTTTACATTTAGATCATATTGGTTATTTTGTTCTCTATCATTTTTTACATATTTTTGAGTAAATGTTCTTCCAAACGTTTTGATGTTATCTGCACTGAAGAGACATAAGTTGTCGAAATGCGCATATGCAGAAATTAAATTCACAGTAACTTCGGTATTCAGTTATTATAAGTCTAAAGTGGACATTTCAAGAATCAATTTATTCCTTAAACAAACCGATCATTTTGTTTAAAGGTAATTTGGTAGAAATTGTGCAAATTATAATTATTTGGGATTGTTGTTTGACAGAACATCAAGATTATGGTATTATGGCTGAAATTGTAACAAAGACAACAAGTCGAGCACTTAGTTTATTTATTGTTGAAAGAAAAGCATATGGGGGATTTTAACAAAGCTCTATGATACCCTACTTTGATCTGTTATTAGCTATGGTGGAGCGATACGGGGGACTCGTGATTTTTCATGCACCAACGTTGTTCAGCATAGGGCTATCACGTTTTATATGGATGTATGTAAATATACAAAAATTAATGCCATAAATGGTGATATGGGCTGGAATGACTTACAGAATGCTGAATTTACAGTAAATTTGAGTTTCTAGTTTCTGGAATCCACCCCATTTTAAACAGTGGACTAGTGTTTAAAGAATTTTTGCGTTTTTAGTTTTTGAATATAATGTGTACTAAAAGAATAATATTACGAAAGGATATGGAGTAAATGAACATGAGACAATAAAACATGTTAACTCCAACTGCAATAATTTTAATGAGCTGTATGGCCATTTCGGAAATTTATTCCTCATCAGCAGCATTAGAACCCAAACAAAGGAAGTCCATAATTTCAAAAAAAAAATGTTTAAAATACATAAAACCAAACGAAATCCGAATAATCAGTAATATCAAATATAGCTTAGGACAAAACTAAGATTGAGGGAGTTAATCCTTCGGTTTTAGAATTTACATAAATTTAGATAATAGTAATTGAACAAAGTGTACACATGCGATATTGTCTCATGTACAAGTACACCATATCTAAGAAAAATAAAGAGCATACATCTCTACCAAGGGGAATTGTTTTACCAACTCCACAGCTTAGGGTACAAATGTATTTAAATGGTCACATAAAATTTTTGTTAATAATAAGAAAAACTGGAGTCGTTGTGTAATGATAAAAATAAGGGCTTGTGATGTTGAAAAATTTTTGAATAAAGATAAAATAATTACCTAACATTTTATTGTTCAGTTAGATAACTTATTGTTTAAAAATATAAGGAAAAATAGCAATCTAAAATCCTTTCTAAGGGTACGGGTAATAAACTTAGAACGTATAATTATGGAACAGAAACGTACTTAAAACAAAATAGGTTTCTCTGGTACAGAGCTAGTTACTCAAAATTTAGATGTGGTGTTACACCGTTACGTATTGAAACATGTATGAAAATAAAACATTGGAAGAAAAACACTTTAGTTGTGATAACAGACTTATGGAAAACTGCCTGACCGAGGAAATTTACGACACATTTTGATTGAAAAAAAACAATCGTTAATTTTGGCCACTAAGCAAGAGGAAAATGGACACCGGGATCTCCCCCCTTTGAAAATAATCAAAATAAATGAAAATGCAATTGAGTGTACCAGAACTCGGATATGATTTTTCTTATGCGATAAAACTGTAAATTTAACTTCGGTCTGGCAGCTTTACCTTACTTGCCTGGCGAAATGTCTTGCAATGCCTCTAGACTTTTCGATTTGTGTGTGATAAGATTGGATATGAAAAACACGTAATAACTAAGTGTCTACAATATTTACATTTGTGTGATAGTCTTCTTTACAGAAGAAAAAATTAATAAGTAAAAATTTTATTGAGTTGACAGAAGATGTAAGAAGTTTTTTATATCCATTTTAACAAGATGATTTATACAAATTAATTGCCAAAACCTGCTTTAATATGCTAAGTTACATGTATCAGCAATTTAGGGATATGGAGTAATTGTACATTAGACAAAGTCTCTACAAATACGTGGTGGAACAACGCTTTCATTGTTTTCTTGAAGTATAAATAACAAAATACCGACGCTAGTGTAACTTCAATTTTTTTGCAAATAGCCATTTCGACAACTTGCGTCTCAAATCAAAATATTTGGAATACCATAAACCAAAATTTCTAAAATCTGATAGAGCACAAGTGATTTGAATGGAAAGCCAAACACAGCTTAGGACATAGCTTTACAAGAGGGACCTCATAGGCTAGACAAAGTTATCGTGAAATCAATGTGTTTCTTTTGGCCTCTATCGATTCGTTCAAATCCCCGATGGCGTTCTTAGATAAGCAATGAAGAGATATGGAGTAAATGCAGATGAGACAATGTCTCTACAAATACAAAGCAATGGAACAACGCTTTTATTATTGCTCTTGAAGTCACCATAAGGAATTCTATCATGAGCTTTTTCCATACCTCAAAGTAAGTTTAAAACAGCCCCTAGCAATAATTTGAGCGGAATTCATTGCTTTATGTCGAGCAATTCCACAGCCATGTTCCTTTAAAAACTGATTTTCTGTCAAAATTTTCCATATACATATGTGATCTTTACCCTAGATCAAATGAATAAAGAATCATTCGATTTTCTAATTACTTCTGAAGCTTTCAACAGTATAAGTTTCATTCAAAATGCATTCAGGAGTAATGCACCTGACACAAACTTTCAGTCCAATTTTATTTTTTTTTCACTACAAATCGGCTTGATTTGTGACTTACTGACTCCAAAATTAATAGGTGTCTTTCTTTTGTCGAAGCTTTCACCGTTATAAGTTTCATTCTAACCAATAAAAGTAATTAAAAAATCTGCTCCGAAAACTTGCTTTCGGCTCAATTTTTCATTTTCTTCAGGCATGTGTGACCATGTCCGGAGTTGCAAACAAAAGGGTCTTTCTTTTTGAAAAATGTGCATCAGTAAAATTTCATTAAAATGCAGAAAGGCATTCCAAAGTTATGCCTCGGAAACAAATTTTGATCCAAATTTATTTTTTATAAGTGTATAATTTATTGGACCTTGACATTTCACCTACCCCATGTGTATTTCTTACCGTTACGCTTTCATGTGAGAAAATTTGGAATAGATCAATATCTACATTCTGAAATAATCATGATAATGCTCAGGAAATGATTTTTTTGTCCCAAATTATTATTTTCTGCAATTATGTGTGACCTTGACCTCTGTCCTAGTGATTCTTGACTCCAAAGGTTTATCCGTGTAAGTGACATTGGGATCTCTAAAGTAGTTCTTAAATTATTTCTTAAATGTGACCAACAACCGGACGAAAACACGCCCCATCACAGTATAACCACGCTAAATGAAGGGAATAATAAATAAATTTATATTATTTTTATTTAGTTGTTTTAGTTTTACACTATATTTGCAAGTAAATTATAACAGTGGAATAAATAAACGTAAATCACCTGCTAGAGTGATATTCACTCACTGACGTCATAATACATTGAACTATATAATAAAACAATCATGGTCTTTCTTATCTGTAAAAAACGCCTTTTTATTGACCTGAAAACACAGATATTCACCTCGACCGATGGATTGCAGTTAATAAAGCGTACTCACCTCTGCAAAAGGCAAGGCAATAATTGTATGATATCACTAAATGAAATGCTAAAAATTATCTACATTAAAAAAAAAATGCGCTGTCTTGTTGCATTATGATGGTCTTGCCCCAATTATCCTACTATTTGAATATACTCTTAGCTAGATAGTTGTATATTTTTATCAAATTATCAAATATTACGTAAATGCTATGTTGCAAAATGTAAATTATTTTACAGTTAATCGCAGATCACGAGAATCCGAAATTAAAGGAGTTTTGTGTGGAAAGGGATACTCCATCAATCAACTATTTGCCAATAAAACTTTTACTTGCAAACCAGCGCCATGCGGCAAACACCTTGTGTGTAAAGATTACGGTAAATTTAACAGTTATTTATATTTCTGAAATTTTCATCTTTGAATGTTTGTTGTTCGTTTTAGTCTGCTTGAATCAACTGGTGTAAGGATTATTTTTTAAAATAAATGCGATCGATCAACCGGAGTCAAACTTTTGAATTTTTTTAGATTTTTGTATCAGGAAATACAAATTTTCACTGATATAAGATTTTACGATGATGTTTAAGAAATAATATTCATATATGTTGTGGTGAGCAATAATCATTAAATGAGATTAGTATAGAAAAAATGCATAGATTTATACACTTCTTAGCTCAATAATATCTTTACATGTTCGGACCAGCACCGAATTATCAAGTCAGTTGTCATGCGATAGCTCCGGAATATAACATTCTTAATCAATGTAAGTAAAAGGACTGGTCAAGTAGTGACATAATAGTAAAATCGTAACAGTGTACGTTTTCGCATGTCAAGTTGTTTTTCGATATACGAGTGCTGATGAAAATCATTGAAAGTCCATGTCTTTGGACTTCGATTTTTGTAGTCATCGCTTCCCTTGTTCCTTCGGTATTCTACTGCCGTTGTTTTTGACAGTATGGCTATGTTCAGACAAAGTTGGAGTTGTCAAAACAAAAACTTATACGATTGATACCATGATTTGTGTAAATGCATAGTTTATTACCAAACTTACAAGCACCGACTATGGCAATTCTTGATTCTAATGCACTTATGTTTGTGACGCTAATTTTGATTGGATGCCGTCAGGATTTTGAGGGGATAAAATCCATGATTTACCGTCGGATTCAATAGCAACGTAATGGCACAGACGCACACCAAACTTCCTGTCATTTAAAAATCGGATTTTGATTTTTTTTCCTGAACTGCATTAGAATAGAGATAACCAAACTGTATTTTAGGATCTTAAGGAGTAAATATAAGATTTTACTGTCGCAAACATCCGTTTTCCGGCTCAGCTAACGCGTCGCTTGAAAACTCAGTTTTCCACAGTAAAATCTAGGATTTACCCCCTCAGATCCTAAAATACAGCATGGTTATCTCTTAATTAATTGGTAGTGTGACTGGTGAAGCAGATCATTCTAACTTTCCCGGAACACCTAATGATACAGACAGTTTTTGTCGGAACTCCCACAGTAGTGATTAAGTTTTGTGGCGTTCCTGTGCATTTTTATAATATATTTTTTGTGTTTTGTTTGGCTCCATATGTGTTACATCTAAATTGTCGAGGTTTTCTTTATTTTCGATTTTATAATATCTCCATTTCATCTTTTTTGCTTTGGTATCTAAATGCCAATGTATTTGAAGATAACAATAATACTTGACTACATGCACATTATATATATAGGAAAAAAAATGGCCCCATGTAATGAAAAATGAAACAGATAAACTTTAATTGTGATAAAGGATGAAAAGGAACGAAATATGTACACAATTTACTTAAACATATCTGTCTATTGGCAGCAATACACATGGAGTTACCATTCAGATGTCCTCGTAAAGGATTTGTAAGCCAGATATCAAGATTAAAAGGTTTGACAAATAGGGTCCGTTGCTGTACAAAACCAGGTAATTCAATATAGACATATCTTATTAGTTAATAAATGGTTATTCCATTAACGTGTGTTAGTCTTGTCCAAATTTTAAGCTAAGATTAAGATAACAAACTGATTGATATTATTACAATGTAACTCAGGTGGGACATACATCCATGTCCGTATGTACACGTATGTATATATTGGAAGTTGGAATAAAATGTTCTTCTTCGTAAAGTATTTTCAAGCAAGGGATGTACACTTATTAGGTAAAAGTGTGTAGTTTAGTAATAGGTCGTCTCATATTGTAAAACGAAACTGACGATTATTGTTCAATTATATTGGAAACATAATGTTGATTGTTCAAACTTATTTTATCGTCAAAGGGATACAACTAATCAATTCCTTCTCAAACATTTTACATATTATTAAATAAACCTAATGTTGATCGGGAAATGATTATACGAGCGAATTACTTGAAAGTTATTTCATATATTTTGATTATTCTTTGCAAGTATTTTGAAATCACCTTAACATTTACTTATAAAAATTAAAAGTATGGGTCACCGTTACTGTTAATTTCACAAATTTGGTTAGTAATCCTGTTGCTATCAGAATTGAACAATAAGTTGTTGTCTTTGCCAAAAATGTTTATAAAAGACATTTAAATGCTCCTCAATAGGTCATTGATTTATTTATAAGTTAGGCATTTAATCACTTTGGATGAAGCATGGTGTTCAGCAAACCTGAACAAAATACTCACTTTAGGCATTTTAGGCAAAGACACCAACCCATTGATCAATTCTGACAGCAATAAAATTACAAGCCACATTTGTGAAACTAACAGTAAAATTTTGAAACTTTACTTTAAAAGCATTTAGCTTGTGCGATTCCTTTTTTATCGTTAAACCGGATCGCTTACTATTCAGTCTATCGTTTGTAAAGAAAACTAGTACAAGATATAGGAACAAACAATTTAAATACTTTGGTATTATCATTTAATTATAATTTTGTTATATTTAATATTACTTTGTTAATATTTAATAAACTGAAGTCAAAATATTTTACTTTAATGACTTAGGTTTCAAACACACTTGTTCTTTTACAGCTTATTAATATTTTATTCACTTTACCGCGAATGAACTTCCTTATCCCAGAATTAAAATCTTCTTTGAAATACAGAAGTATTCCTCTTAACAAAACGGTAACTAAAGCCCCATTTACATGCACAGTTGAACACACATGTGTATTTTACAAAGATATGCAAATTTGCACTGGTGTGCAATTACTGCATGTAAACGCAACTGCATACGTGTTGAAACTTAACAAAGGAGGTAAATTTGCATAAGATCAGGACAAGGGTATATGAGGAGATAACTGTATTGTTTTTTAAGCTTTATGGACGTAAATCGTACATTTTACGGTCGCAAATTGAGTTAAACTACTTCGAAAAACATTACTTTTTGACATCATTTTGATCTAAAAATCCAAATCAAGAAAAAGTAGGCGAAAACTTATCAATGTAATATTTTACAGCAGATGGCGGACCATCCTTAGTTATGGCTTTTAGATTGTGGAATTTACGGCAGATGTAATCCAATCATATTCCTTGTTTCAAAAATATTCCATTTGAATTAGAAGATAATTGTATTATATTCTAAGCTTTGCGGACGCAAATCATAGATTTTATAATTACGATCGCAAATTGAGTTAACCTAGCGACGCGTCAGCGGATACATTGCGACAGTAAAATCACATTTTACGTCCGCAAAATTGAAAATACAAATCACGATCTCCATTCTAATGCAATAACTCGAAAACAAATTATTTTTATGCATTATTTCAATCTAAAAGTCGAATTCAGAAAAAGTCAACGAAAACCTACGAATATCTTTGCCATATAAACAACGTAACGTCACACAAAGGCTTGAATTTGGAAACGTAAAAATAAGACGTTTTTAGCCCGATTCCACGTTTCAGTTTCTAATCAAATTCAATAAAATGGGTACAGAAGGTAAGCAGAATTAATATTTCTCTTGTTTTTCTCTTAAATGATTGCTAAACTGGACATTTTTGAAGATTACAGAC
This sequence comes from Modiolus philippinarum, assembly GCA_002080025.1. Classification (NCBI taxonomy): domain Eukaryota; kingdom Metazoa; phylum Mollusca; class Bivalvia; order Mytilida; family Modiolidae; genus Modiolus; species Modiolus philippinarum. Next base: position 93,136 of record MJUU01012661.1, on the reverse strand, counting down.
CATCCTTAGGTACGGCTTTTAGATTGCGGATTTTACGGCAGATGTTATCCAATCAGATTCACTGTTTCAAAAATGTTGCATTAGAATGTATATTTACACACTGTGTAAAATACTATTTTTGAAAAGGAAGAAAAGGATCTTGCAACTTGATTGAAATCATAAAATTGATGCACACTTACTGAACTATTATTTCTGTAGAATTAATACTTCAATCTCTGATAGTTTTGTTTGATTTTACATTTTAGGATTTATGATGCAACTTAGGTATTTTTTGTTTGTTTTTTTTTATTTATGTAATTGTAGCGGATAAACCTGCACTTTTTTAATATCTAATTTTTCCGAATAAGAGAAATTAATTTCTTCCGTAAATGGTGGTTTACAGTGGGAGATGACCGATGTGAGATCGATGCACGCGACCTCATCTCACACTGGTAAATGGCCAACCAGACGTGTTGATTTTTGTGATACAACAATCGTAACCATGACTTAACGTCATAAAACACCTGACGTCACAATGTAAAGAATACTCAAATGGCGACAACGTTGTTCAAACAGTAAGGGTTACCAGACGTTTCTTTTTGCTTTTTACGGAAGAAATATGATCTTGCATTAGATCAAAATTAAAGATCAGGATATCTTTCACTCGTGTAAGAAATTCTACGTCTTTTCCTCTCGTTTCGCTACGCTCCACTCGAGAAAAGACAAAATTTCTTACACTTGTGAAAGATATCCCGATCTTTAATCTGACCTTATGCAAGATCCTATTAATCTTAACTAGCCATATTTTTTGTTAATTTCAAAAGAAATATAAAGTCTGTAAGTCTCGACATGTGACTCACGGGAATTCAAGATAAACAGGTAATTCGAAAACGCTCCCCGCAAAAACATGACGTCTGAGGATAACGACGTTTAAATTTTTGTTTGAAACGTCATATATCCTACCTCTAGTAAATTCCCTAAACTCTGATTGGTCAAGCGACGTCACGTGCGGATCGTATATATTGCATATGGGGTGACCGTAAAAAATATACAGTGAGTGGCAGCCATTGCTCGAAGTTACCATGTAAACATCAGCACTTTTGTTGCGGTTTTCACACTTTTTATATGTTTACTGGAATATCGGTAGGATATAAACATTACACAGTTTGCTAGTGACCTAATATGGTATATACACGGTGGTAAATTTAAAATTGGGGCTCGAGCTACACTCTCGCCTAATACAAAATTTACTGACCGTGTATATACCATATTAGGTCACTAACAGACTGTGTAATATATAATATCTGTGTGCACAAAAACGTCAGTAAATCTTATTGAATGGCTGTCGTTACCCTGACACTATTGGTCCGTCCAGATCATTAAATGTCATATTAGAATCGAAATAATTCCTGTTCAAAGGTGGTTTGTAGTCGATTTACATATGGGTGTCCATTATTTTCGTTTATTTCACCACTCTCTCCACTGCGCTACGCTCTATGAAAAATATTAACTAAAATAATAGTCACCCGTATGTAAATCTCCAACAAACAACCGACACATATAAATCGTTTGTTGTTCATTGTTGTTGATGATTCAGTCATCCTCTTTTTCACCTCATCTGCTTCAAACGAATTTGTTGAGTCTGTATATTGGGATATTTTTTTAGACCTAGATTGTTCATAAAAAGTAGTTATATAAACGGTTTGTTATCAATTAAACCTCTTTTATTTCATCATTCTTTTAAAAAAATGACCAATGAGTGAAACAGGCTCAGCTTATAAGCTTCTACTATAAATTTTGCTCAAATATTCTCCAGATCTTTTCGCTGCACTGAGAAAGTGGTTGTTTAAGTATGTATACATGTAGTTAATATGAAAAGCGCTAACCATGTTCAAATATTTATCTTTTCCATGATTTTTCTGATGTAAATGCGCAACGTCAAAGAACAAAATAATAGGGCAGGGTTGAGACCATACACAGAACTTTCAATTACAGGTCTGTTCTATCAAAAGAATGACTGTGAAGACCACATAAACTATGAAAACACAAATGGAATGACGTACACAGTATACGAAAAACGTTATTTGACTGGTTTCTATTCCCCTGATGGAGCGTAAGTACGAGATCAAATGATTTATTGTTTTGTTCAATGTTTTTGTTTTTGTATTTGTTTTGATTTGTTCTGTTTTGTGTTGGTTTTTAGGTTTTGTTCTTTGGTTTTTTTTAATTTTGTTTTGTCTGATTGTAATATTCGCCAGTTTGCACAATATGACTAATGTTCAAATTTAATTAATTTTGATAAACAATTACATTAATTTTGTTTTGCCTTTGTAACTTTCATGTTGATTTTAATTTTGTATATTTTGTCCTTTTACCTATTAATTATAGCCTATTTTACCAGTTTTGTTTTGTTTGTACTTACTTGTTATCAAATGGCTAAATACCGACTAGGTCTCTGTAAATTTTGTTAGCGCATTTGGACAGTTTATGTCTCTTAAGTGCAGGTAAAATCTAAACGTTGGAAGACCATAAGCTCAAAGATGTTTATAAACTGACAGAGAACAAAAAACCAATATGATATAAATTAGAAATTACTTCATAAATTACAATATAAGCACATTCAAAGGTAATTTTGTTGATCTTCATATGAAATTTAAATACAAACATTATCCTCTCTATTATATTTAACAAAGAAATCCACGTCTTTGTGTAATAATCACCCATACTAAAAGTGCATTTACCGATTAGAACAGAGCCGAATTCGACCTCGCGTTTTACTCACTTTTACAAACGGGGTAGTAACAAAATTACCAAAACCGAGTTGTCAAGAGGAAAGTAACTCCATACCGGGCACACCTTTTTGGACAAAGGCAACATCGGAAACACTAAGAAACAAGGGCACTACTTGAGTACGGGGCAAAAAAGAAAATGAAGACACACTTACAGATACACAACACGGACCCAATAAAAGCCATGGGTGAGATCAGGTGTACCTGTAAGCATCTCCTGCTTCTAGCTTATAAGACACATTTCGTGTTGAACATGTCAACTCCGGTAGTAAAGTCAAATCCGATAGAGGAAAAACAAATTTTAGATGTAGAGGGAAAGATCTGTTGTCATCTGGGAAACAGATATCCTGTAACGATCCACAAGATCGTGATTTCTGTAGTGATGACTTTTTTGGAAACGATTTGTCCAAAATCACGTGGGTTTGATTTCGATTTAGTTCCTTGCCTAGGAGTGAAAAAAATTCAACAAAAAGAACGGAAACAATGTCGGAAATTGGCAAATTGCTTATTCCTGTAAAGGATGTTGGTGTGTGACAAAACACAAAATGGAGTAAAAAAGACAAAAGCAAACCTTCATTGAAATAAAGTACATGGTAAAACCCCACACAAGCAAATTACCCAATTCTGTTTGTAATATGAACAAAATGTGAGCAAAACAGAATGTTTACTTACGTTTCAATGTAATAGTGATTGACATCTGTACGTAAAAAGAATTATCATGTGTCCATCCTTTTACATCTAAGAACACCAATCTGGTTATACAAGTGCTTATATCGCTTCAATAAACGGCCCATACCATAGGTGATTGCTAGCTTGTAATAAATAGATCTAGGAGTTAGTCAGGCTTGGCCTCGATTTTGGATTTTTGTTTTGGAATTTCCACTTTCCTCATTTTGGCTTCGATATTGGTTTGCCGAGGTGTTTGAATAATCAAAGCAATATATCAAAGTCAAGTGGAAAAAATATAAGCATGACTTAAGTAGCAAAAAATGCATACTTTGCTGTTTTTTACCATGTATTTGTAGATACTTTGTCTCATGTGCATTTACTCAATATCCTTTCATTCACTATTTACGACTAGAGTTTGTTTCTCTTGCAGTTTGGAGTCCGTAAAAAGATTCCCCGTGCGAGAAATGTATGTTCTGTATATATTTCAGTTATGGTGTACTTGTGCGTGAGAGAGTTTCTCATATGGATATACTATTCATACTTTCAAATTTTGGCATTTATTTTTGTAATTTCGGAATGTAATTCTGACCACCTGTTGTAAGTGCCCGCATCTCACTATTTTATAACAAAAAGTTTGCTTACATTCGACTTGATGAGTGCCCTGTGTTTGTCTGTATGTTGTAGTCGTCCACTAGCTTAAGGCACTAGTGCTTTTGTCGGGCAAAGGTTGACAGTAATTGTAACAGCACTTTGTCAGTTTAGTTAAATTTTGTTGACAATCCCGCACCCATGACCAATGAAGTCATGGAAGTAGCGTTGCTCGACAATTAGCACAAATTCCGCTCAAACCGATGCTATGGGCCGTCTTGAACTTACTATGAGGTATGAGCAAAGCTCATTGTTGAAGGCCTCATTGTAACTTCAATATGAAGAACAATAATTAAAGCGTTGTTCCTTTTCATTTTTTTTTATTTGTAGAGACTTCGTCTCATGTGCATTTACTCCATATCCTTTCATTCACCAAATATCAATACCTTTTTATTAAACTAAATTGGTGATAACAGAAAAGGTAAACGAATGGGTTAAATATCAGAAAAAAAATATGCATTATATTTGTTTTCTTTAAATTTCAGAAAAATTTGGGTGAATACAGAATGTACCTACAATGGACATTAATTTGTGGTCTGTTTGAAATAAGAATAAATTTCATTTTCTTGTTTTTGCAATATTTTACGAAAGGATATGGAGTAAAGGGACACGAGACCATAACACATACGTTAACTACAACTGCAATAATTTTAATGAGCTGTATGGCCATTTTGGAAATTTATTCCTCATCAGCAGCACTATAACCTAAACAAAGGAAATCCATAATTTCAAAAAATATTTAAAATGCTTAAAACCAAACTAAATCCAAATAATCAGATATAACAAATATAGTTAAGGACAAAACTACGGTGGAGGGAGTTAATCCTTCGGTTTTAGAATCCATTTTTTAGAATTTAGAATTTGTTTATTTTTCTGCGTTAAAACAATTTAAGTCATAAATTGAAAGGCAGAATAATATTTAAATATTAGTGCCTTGAAAGATACATTTTAGGACAAGCGAATAGACGAGAAGGACGTCTTTTAAGCGCGGCGTACCGATATGTTGATAACAAAAACCGTTGGTACATTAAATGGGGGTAATAACAAAATTACCGAACAGATTTGTCAACTGCAGGTGGAACGCACCTTAAAATTGTCGACCGTAATAGTCCTGTCCTTGTCATTTAAGGTTAGACTCTACTTAATGACCAATCAGCTGCTGGCATAGTCAAAAATAGTACTTATATAAACAAAGCCATGCTACTTTCGCTTTGGATATAGCTGTCAATATTGACAATATCCGAGTTCTTAAACGCTCTTGTGATCATGAAACACTTCCGGATTGACATGCATTTTGAATCAGCCAGCCTCATTGCATGGGAAAAATACTGAAGCCTCATCAATGATGACACGTATGCCAAATGATATGAAAGGGAAAATTGGTCATTTGCATACCCCAGTTAAATTTACTTATTAGACTTTAAAGTTGGGTCATCGTTTGGATATGTTACTTGGCAGACGTGCCACTTTGAGAAAATCATATCGCCGCATAAAGTGAACTTCAGGTACTTATGAAACTTCACAAAACGTTATAATGGCCGCCTATGGAAAATATTTAGTGGAGTCTGACCTTAAACACATTTCTAATCCCTTTATGTTTTGATGCTCTGTTTTTGGTACTCAAAATACATATGTATTAAGACTTTTTTCTCGTGTTTTTTCCAGAAGTATCTACTGTTGACGCAATTATTCGAGCTCTGTTTCAGTATTTTTACATATTAACATAAGAAGATTTCCCTCTGCCAGATAGTTGTATGTCCATGGCTTCAATACCATGCTTAAAATCTTTGTGTCTTTTACCTCTTCTTTTGTCGGTCAGAAGTCAAGCTAAAGCTGAACAAGCTTAACTGAACCGATAGACTGAGACTTTTCACCAACTTTATGTTCAATGGAATTCATTTGTTTTGGAAACCCACAACCTTAGTATCTAGGCCATCAATGAATTTTTTGAAGGTAAAGTGAAACATGAAAACCAAGCCGCAAGTCTAAAATTCAAAGACAATGGCAGAATCGGGAATAGAAAGATACAAAAACATCACGTAAGTAGGCCTAAAAAAGAAAAAAAAGGAAACCCTAACACAGATAAACAACACGAACCCAAACTAAAGCCATGGGTGATATCATAAACACAAATATAGTAAGAATCTCCTGCTTCTTTTGTCATTCCGAAGCATTTGATGACACCTCTAGTTTTTGTAGGGCTAAAACTGATCGTGCTTTCGATCTTTTGCTTTTTTCTATATTTTGCTTATTTGAATTGTTTTTGTCATGTCTAAATTTGACTTAAATCTGAACTGCCTTTTTTGTTCCGTTTGCTTTATTTTATTTAAGAATGTCTCACCTTCTCCTTTTTTGCTTCGATATTGGTTTGCCGTTGTCTTTGTTTGTTATTGTTAATTGGGCGGAGAGAAGAAAAAATATTCAATTTCCTAATTTGTGAAAAGGCGCTGCCATTACTGCACACTTGACCTCTATTTCAATAAAGTATATTTTTTTACCAGAAATGGTGGGCAAATCGAATTACTTTTAAGTTACATTCAATTACAGATAGTTTGCTTATATTTTCTCACATTTCAACATAACATGAACACTTATGAAAGTTTAACACAGCATAGTTGAAGGCATGTGAAATAAAATGTTCTGTAAAGTATTATTGCAAAAAAAAAACAAGGAAGAATCTTCAATGTTAAACTCTGTGGTCTTATATGTCAAGAACTAAAGGAAAATACGTGTTAAAAATACGAGACTTTTGAATGGTCTTTACTCCGATAACAGATCTATTTTTTACTTAAAAAATCAATACATCACTGATCAATAGATTGAGAGTGGAACACTAATAAATGAACACCGTTGAGCTCAGGGTGATTTCGATTTGTAGCGCCTTACGTTAATTTTTTTTCGTCAATCAAAATTTAGTTTCAAACTAGTCATATAGGAAAACTTATAAATGCACTTCAGTTTCATAAATAGTTTGTTTTTATATGGTATATATTAATTTCAATAGGTTTAGAAATCCAGTTTTCCTTCTTACTGGTGTCCGAGGTGATCGTTTCCGCCCTCCAATTACACGAGAGTTACTATCTTGAAAGTCCCGTATTTATGTACGTTAAGTTTATCAATGAAGCAAGAGGTCAACATTCTTTGCCCTTAAATATTTTGATTTATTTATGTTAAATGTATGTACTTTCTGCTTTCGTTCGTCCCTTTAAGAGTCATGATGTGTCGAAGGTAAAAAAATGTAATTTGCTTAAGTATATGTGTACGATAATTGGAAACACTTTCCGTGCACCCCCCCCCCCCTTTTCCGAGCCAGACCGTTTTTGTTTCCGTCCTTGCTTCTGTGTCCCCTCTTCAAAATAAAACATGTTCACACGAATATAACCTGCACGCATAGACAGTATAGGGCCATTTTTATAGTACACCCGAAAAATTATTGTATTTTCGTTATAACATAAGTTTCATCTTTTAAGCTCCATATTTTTTTACAGATAAGTAATATGTACTGAAATTGGTATCAGATTAAAGCTTATTCAATATACTTTACAATGAGCACAAGTAAGGGTACATTACGCCAATTTTATGATCTGGGGATACAAAAAATATACTCCTACCTCTAAAAAAATTGCAAAAATGTCGATTTTAGGCTGTCAATTCCTTTCAGATAAACAAACCTCGTCATTTGATCTAGTTTTTATGCCTAACTTATTAGTTGTGATACAATGTTGGATAATAAAACCATTAAAGTCCATAAAATTTTCGGTATAAAATTTTGAAAAATGGAATTTTCGGAATTTTAGATTTTTCACAATTTCGACTTTTTGACTTAAGGGTCGTAAACATCTGAATACATATTGAATAATTGCCGATGCAATAATAATTTATGATATGTTAGCAACAAATTATACGCAAAAATTTTAGTTTCAGGCATATTATAGGTTCATAAATGTCAAAATTAGCATCCCTCCCCCTAAAAATTAAGAGAAAATTTAAAATATTCAGGCTCTAAATGATAAAAAGATAATGTTTAATGGGAATTCTAGCGTGTATTTCAATAAAACTGCATGCAGATTGAAATTTAAGTAGATTTAAACTTTTCAAAAGGTCTCTTTTCGACTCTTCTGTCCGAAATTGTATGAAAAAAATGGGAATTTTTATTCAGCTTGAAAAGCTTAAACAACGTATAAAGATCCAATGACATATCATTTCAAACACAAAAATACACAGAGCCTCCCATATATCATATATAAGATCACGCGCTCGGTTTATGGGCAGTTATTCGGCGATTTAACTTTGAATTTCAGAAAATTCTGAAATTCTGAAAATTCCCACTTTTTCAGGATAATCGTCCAAAATACACAATTTTCCCATATTTTGGTGTCAAAATTACATATAATGATGTATCAAATGCATCTTTTGCTGAGAAAGTAAAACATTAGTATGCTTTGTTCATTTATATGTACAGACAGTCATATTTTGGAGATTTTTAAGTTTAATTTTGTTAGGGTAGGGGGAAGATTTTCAGTATTTAGAGACAAGTTGAACACTCCTTTTTTTCTAAACAGTGTTTTTAAATAACATATGTATTGGTTAAGACAAAAAATTGGCATACCTGCAGATATATCCTCCAGATTTGCCACATGTAACGATTTAAAAGTGAATTTTGGACAGATCTGAAAATGCTAAAAATTTCTATTTTCCATCAGTTTGGGAAAAAATATTGAGTTTCAGCTGACAACTGGAATTTGAAAAACCATATCATGATAGTATTCATGCAACTTTGTTATATGCAACGCAGAATTTGCGTGTGGTGGTTATTTTAATCACAACATACACAAAAAAATTGACAATTTCGGGGGAAATGTGTTGGGGTAGAGGGGTAAGATTTTTGGTATTTAGAGTCGCATTCAACACCCCTTGTTTATCTAAACAATGTTTTAAGACATCTAATGTATCGCTTAGAACAATTAATTCGCATATCTGCAGATATATTCCATAGATTTTATACATAAAAAATGTATTGCGATTCAACAGTTAACTATGGACAAATCTGAAATACCGAAAATTCCCATTTTTCATCAATTTTGCGAGAAATTTTGAGTTTTAGTCGACCAATTGGTGTTAAAATACCAAATCATGATGTAATTCATGCAACATTGTCATGTACAACACACATTTTGCATGTTCTTGTTATTCTTATGCGAACATAGACCAAAAACACCAATTTCAGGGAAAATTTGATTGGGTAGGGGTAAGATTTTCGGTATTTAGAGTCACATATAACACTCCTTGTTTTTCTTAACTATGTTTTCAGACAACTAATGTATTGCTTAGAACAATTAATTGGCATATCTGCAGACAAATTTTATAGATTCGATATATATTGCGATTTAACAGTGAACTATGGACAAATCTAAAATGTTGAAAATTCCCATTTTTTCATCAGTTTGGTGAGAAATATTGAGTTTTAGTCGGCCAATCTGTTAAAAAACCAAATCATGATGTAAGTCATGCAACATTGTCATATACAACACACATTTTGTATGTTCTGGGTATTTTTATGCGAACATAGACCAAAAATCACCAATTTCAGGGAAAATTTGTTGGGGTAGGGGTAAGATTTTCGGTATTTAGAGTCACATATAACACTCCTTGTTTTTTTAAACAATGTTTAAAGAGAGTTAATGTATTGCTTAGGACAATTAAATGGCATATCTGCAGATATATTCTACACATTTGACATATAATGCGATTTAACGATGAAATACGGACAAATCTGAAATGTTGAAAATTCCCATTTTTCATCAATTTTTGGAGAAATATTGAGTTTTAGTCGACCAATGGCTGTTGAAATACCACATTCTGATGTAATTCATGCATTATTGTCATATAAAACACATGTTTTCCGTGTTCTGGTTATTTTTATGTGAACATAGACAAAAAATTGACAATTTAAGGGAAAATGTGTTGGGGTTGGGGTAAGATTTTCTGTCATCAGAGTGACATTTAACACTCCTTGTTTTTCTTAGCAATGTTTTAAGACACCAAATGTGTCGCTTGGTACAATTAATTGGCATAGTTGCAGAAATATCCTCCAGATTTGGCATATATAACGATATAGCAGTGGACTTTGGACAATTCTGAAATGTTGAAAATTCCAGTTTTTCACCAATTTCGGGAAAATATTGAGTTGAAGTCAACAAATGGTTGTTAAAATATTATATCATAATATAATTTTTGCAACATTTTCCTATACAACACACATTTTGCGTGTTCTGGTTATTTTTATGCGAAAATAGACAAAAAAATTGACAATTTCAGAGTAAATTTCTTGGGGTAGGGGTAAGTTTTATTGATATATGATGTATATATTACCTAAAAACGGCCATTATTTGTTATGGTTGTAAAGCTAATATAATAAGCTTTCATTTGATACCTATTTTAAATGATATTTGTTTACTAAAAATAATATTAGGCAAAAGAAAGACAAAACTTATTAAAAAACGAAATTATTCAAAGGTATTTGATATATATTAGAAAATAAAATTTTGATAATCTAAAATATGTTAACATTGTCTTAACCTGTTTTATATTGAAGAAAATAGATTGAAAAGCTAAAACAATTTTCAGAATCGGGAATTGAGATTCACTTTGGGTTATTTAGACCATCAAACTTATGCAATTTCAATGAAAATATCAGTTTTTTCGTCAATATTTCACTGGGGTAGGGGTACGTTTATTGCGCAATCGAACGTATTGGGCATAAAAATTGTAAAAACTTATTTTTTTTTTGTAAAGCTCATACAATAAGCAATCATTTGATACCTCGTTTTTATAACTTGAAGGCATTTTGTCTAAATTTTGAAACAACTGAAAGAAAAACTTGAACGGAGTTGAGTGCACGGAGGAAGGGGGGGGGGGGTGCATAGACTATAACTGTTATTATTTATTGTAAATGTGATGGTAAGGGATCTTTTATAGTAGTTATGTGTTATTTTCTTTCAAATGTAATTGACTCCATTACATCGGCCAGACAAAATTGTTTTTTTTTCTTGCAGGAATTGATATATTTTGTATGTAAGTCTACAACTAAGGCAAGAATTATAGTACATGTCATGTTCAGGTGTTGGTCCGTCAGTTGGCCAGTTTTGAGAACAGTTTTTGACACACTTTACCTAGGTTTATATTGATTTATAATTGTATTTGTTGATAACATCTTATTTTACATTGTATTATTCCAGTGTATGATTTATTATAAAGAAATTTTGCGCGTGGTTTATCTTTTTATTTTATATAAGTGTTAAAAATAGCAACAGAATATCGCAGCAACATGTTGAAAGATAAATTCACACACAATTCATTTTGTTGTAAAGATATGCATTAAGGAAGCTGGCCCCTAATGTTGTTTACATCAAGGATTTATTAAAACTAATTTACTGTTTAAGCATCGTAGACTAAATGAAATGGCACAAAGGAAATATATACGCCCGTGTGCTTTTTCCGAGGATACAAGACATTAAAAATCTGGTGGGAAATGGATTTTTCTGGATGTTCTTTTAGTTTAACATTAGGGCATTTTTTGTCTAAAAGCTAGAAAGTTATATTAAGAATTTAATAAAAACTTGAAGGTGCCTTAATTTGACCTAAAGAAGACTGTCATGAAATAAAAAAATGAGGGTTCATGTGCAAAATACTTTAAGCCATTGAACTGGAGAAAACCAGAGGAGTTCCGAAATATGACTAAAATTCAAAAATGTGATGAGTGAGCAAACTTAACATCATTTATTACCTCAACAGTGCCCCTTCTCTGTTCTACATTGAAGGTAACGTAACGGTAATGTATTGAAACCTATAGTTATTCCGAAAGAAATGACAACTGGCTACAAAGACAATAAAGCATAACGAGGGATATTAAAATATTTAAAACTGCGCATTATTCTTGAGCATCTGACAGAAAATAGAATGCAGTATGGGAAGGTTGGTGAAAATGTTTTTCGATGTCTTATGATAGTTAACATGTCTCCAAAGTCACGTATCGCATGTATTTATGTTGTAAATATATTGTGATTTATCTGCTTTTTATCATTCGTTAAAAGGAAATTTTGTATCTGGCATTTTTTCATGTTAGGAAGGGTTGTTAAGGAGTTAAGGCCACTTTCAATTGTATTTCGTTCCTTATTCCTTCCATGAACTAATTATGAATCATTATAAATTATAATGCTGACAGATAAAAAGTGAGATGTCACTATAAACAGTTGCTCATAATAACATTTGGAAATAGAATGCAGTATGGGAAGGTTGGTGAAATATAGAATCCACAATTGCATCGAGTGAGAAAAACATTTTCTCTAATTTCTGTCCCGTTTTCACGTTTCCTGAACAGTTGGAGAAATACGTTTCTCCTCTCTAGAGAGAATGTTGTTCTCGGCAAGTGATTGGATGAAATTCAATTATGACGTCAAATATGTTTGCCATTTTCCGACTTGACCATTGTGACGTCATGAANCCCCCCCTTTTCTGATTATCCGAAATAAATGTGTTCCTTAAGCGTGACGTCATCAGGCATGGTCGCCTTTTTTCATGACGTCACAATGGTCAAGTCGGAAAACGGCAAACATATTTGACGTCATAATTGAATTTCATCCAATCACTTGCCGAGAACAACATTCTCTCTAGAGAGGAGAAACGTATTTTTCCAACTGTTCAGGAAGCGTGAAAACGGGACAGAAATTAGAGAAAATGTTTTTCGATGTCTTATGATAGTTATATTATAAGACATCGAAAAACATTTTCACCAACCTTCCCATACTGCATTCTATTTTCTGACAGATGCTCAAGAATAATGCGCAGTTTTTAATATCTTAATATCTCTCTTTATGCTTTTTTGTCTTTGTAGCCAGTTGTCATTTCTTTCGGAATAACTATAGGTTTCAATACGTTACCGTTACGTTACTTTCAATGTAGAACAGAGAAGGGGCATTGTTGAGGCAATAAATGATAAAATGTGCTACTTTAATTGGGTAACAATGCAGAATATTAAACCTTTTCAGCAAACTCCTGTTCTATCAAGGGGAGATAATTTGTATAGAATGAATAGGCATTTTTTTTTACAAATATTAGTTCGGTGACCCCAAATTTTTTATCATACAAATCGAAGGACAGTGGTTTAGCGAGTTAATACTAAATCTAAAAAAAGTCTAAGTGATTTAACTGAAATAAATTCAAAGTTTGTTAAAATTCACTAATTTTCCTTAATATTTCAGCCAAAAATAGCTTACTTTTAGATGGCAGATTTCACGCTAATATGGATGGGGATCCGAAATTTTTATTTTTTATTTATTTTTTTTTTGCCCTAACAACAAAGCGTAAGTCATTAAAATAACAGAAAATTCTATCTGACAATTTTTATACCCCTGTACCACCTTAAGATCAGGACATATATTTAAATTGTTATTTTACCGTTATTTTATTCCTTTGATTTGCCATTTTCAAAATATGCTTCAATAAAGTTAACTCGAGTAATTCAAGCCCTCTACATATCCGATTCTCTCCTTCTACGATGTAGCGATCGTAGTGAGCGTAATATTACCACTGGATTATTTGGGTTAAAATAAAGTTTGAAAGTATGGTAAATCCGTTTACTGTGCATAGACTTGTAAAAGCCAAAACAATAAATCATATATCTTTTAATTTGATGTGCAGTATTTATGTCATTTTAGCCTTTTTGAGTGTTTGGAAAGTAATGGAAAACATAAAGGATTAGCACCTGCTTTCTATTTATATATTGTTTTTAGTGGTACCATGCAACGAATATTTTTTTAAAAAAAAAGCAATTTCCAAATGTTATTATGAGCAACTGTTTATTGTGACATCTCACTTTTTATCTGGCAGCAATATAATTTATAATGATTCATAATTAGTTCATGGAAGGAATAAGGAACGAAATACAATTGAAAGTGGCCTTAACTCCTTAACAACCCTTCCTAACATGAAAAGATGCAAGATACAAAATATCCTTTTAACGAATGATAAAAAGCAGATAAATCACAATATATTTACAACATAAATACATGCGATACATGACTTTGGAGACATATTCACTCCGGAAAAAGTTTTGTGCATTATACGAAAAACTTAATACATCAATACCTTGAGAGGGAACCACTAATTAATGAACACTGTTGAGCTAAAGGTGGTTTATATTTAATCTATTTGTAGCGCTCCAGGTTATTTGATTTTCGCCAATTAAAATTTAATTAAAGAATTGTCCTGTTGGATAAATTATAAGCACACTTCAATTTCATATATAGTTTGCTTTTAGGTGGTATATTTATAAGATTAAACACCGTTTTAAAGGAATGTATTGGAGTATAAACGGGACCAATTCACTCACAAACAAATAAAAGTCCGAAGGGACTTTTATGATATGTTGTTGAGGAACTTGGTCCCGTTTATACTCCTATATTCCTGTTAAACGGTGTTTAATCCTTATAATTCTTTTAATTTGATGATAAGTAATTAAATTCTTACTTTTATAATGCCAATCACACATTTTTGTTCTCTTTTATTCACTCGGCGTATGAATTTATAAGGTGAACTGAAATGTAGTTCGGTCAACGTCGTCTATCGAAAAATAAACGACTTCAGAAATTGCTACCGGAAGTAAATTCAACCAATCATATCAGTGCATTTCCTATTATGCAAATCATCTAAGAATTATATAAGCATATCAATAGGCCAGAAATCCAGTTATCCTTCATACTGGTATTTGAGGAGATCGTTTCCGCCTTCAAATAAACGGGAGTTCCTATCTCGAAAGTCCCGTATTGACACACCCGTATTTAATCACAATACAATTAAATTCATGGTCAGATTATATTTTGTATAATTACTACTAAAAAAAATCGATTTTTTAGTGATTGAAGCGCACAATGAGAAACCTCGGTGGGTTATCTCCCTGTACCAAATTAGTTTTGTATGGTTCAATATGGAGATAATTTTAATTAGCATATAAATAACCTCTTTTGATATTTAAATAGAAATTATCTCCCTTTTACCTATATATAACTAACTCGGCACAGGGAGATAACCCAGCGAGGTTTCTCATTTTATGACGCAAAAACTGGTTCTGTGTATTTACAACAGTTGTTGTTTTAAACAAACTATAGTGTGATATTGTGTTATTTTTACAAAAAAAAAACAGAGAAGGATAAATGTGATATAATTGAATTTCGTGGAGAACATTGGAGAAGGGGGTCTTCTCAACTGACATAAATAACTCGGAATGTGATCGTGTATAATATTGAAAATACGGCAAATCGTGTACTGACAGTCTAGACGAAATGCAAATATCCGAAAGAAAAAAGAAAGAGCTTTCAATAATTGCCCGAGATTGAAGATTTCACATTTAGTTGGTCTAATTTGCAGCAATAAATCTGAAATCGATAATTGAGAGTTAAAAATTTGTACCCTACATTGTTTTTAGTGTAGCACCGGGTTAAGCATAATATATTATACAATTAATGACTCTTGATGATGTTAATACCGCAATTTAAAAACCCAAGAGATGTGATAATTACCGAGGCCGACTACGACCGAGGTGATTATCAGATTATCAGATCTCGCGGGTTGTTTAATTGTGGTTTTAATCGAAATCAAAAGATATTAATTGTTTTATAATATGAATAATTGTTTGTTCCAAAACATTTTACGTTTTTGCATTTCCGTCTTTTGATACCTAAGTTTTAACATTGTAATTAAAGAAAGTAGATTTTCCCTGTTACTACATAAAGGTACACGCTTAAGTGTGACTTTACGGTATGCGACGCTGGATTTCCTCTGATCTATTTTTGGGTACGTGACAGCAATGATAAATGCTATGTCTACCTCGCGTGCATATTTGTGCGGTGAACAAAACGTTTTCTCACTAGAAGTAATATATACTATTATCCAATCAGAAGAGGAGGAAATTTTAGTCATTGAATAAATAAAAATTTTGTACGACTCACAAGTACTAGTATATTTGTCTCACTGAGTGCGTGAAATATTTGAAACATGTTAATAATACAATCTGTAGGTGGAGACTAGCCACAGATGGTACATGTGTTTGCAAAGTTAAAGAGTACATGTATAAAAATTTTATGAAATACCCATATTTTTTTACATTTAATCTGAACTCGCAAATACAATCAGTATTATTAAGAAAAAAAAAAATGGTTTGTTTTGTGCTTTTATTTGTTCTGTTGAATAATGCAGTTGCTGATTTTCAGACATATTCAGGTAAGTCCAATCATATAAAGCCATATAAAACAAGATGATAGAATATTTTTTTTACGTTACATGATTTATGACAGGTATTTTTGTGTGATTGACCGCATAAGTAGGACAAGGTTACCACTGTCTTCATCGGGAATTTTTTTTGTAAGAAATTATAGTCGTGTCTTCGATCTTATCCTATCTTATCTCCTTTTTATCGTCGTTTCTTCTCATCTCGTCTGATCGTCTAATCATCTGCTCTAAACTGTCGCTAATACCAAATGTTCAGTCTCCTTTCATTTGTAGGTGCCGTACTACGATAAAGACCTACACATCCGAAACTGTCTTGGTCAACCAGATACCCGGAGAATTTACCGCAGTATATTTTTGTATGGAACATAAACTTAGAAAAGCTTTCAAATTAACTATCAACTTCAATAAAAAACCCTTGTCATATTGATCTTACTTAACATGAAATTGTTATCTGATATTTAATAAATTCAACATGGCCATCGCCAATTTACTTAACGAAGCCCTGATGGCCAATGTGCAGGAATACTCCTCCGTGCATTCCAACTGCCGAACCCCACCAGCCAGTCTGTTTACACCCCTTTTTAAAAAATAAAACATGTTAATCCATATCATACATGCATTGGAGGAACAATGTCCAATTTTACACCCACATAACAAAATCAGAGAAACTTTTGTTTTCGCTCAAATTTTGGGTTGACTAAGGCTTTCCCGGTATAAAAATGTATCAAATAATAGATAATTGGATGAGCTATACTACGAACCAGATTTTTGAAAAAAATCGATGGAAAGTGAATCTCAATTCCCAATTCTGAATTTTTTTTTCAGTCATAAAATGCATTAACATGTTTTAATGACTTAAGTGTCGTTTTTACATATACCAAATAAATATCTTGGAATATATCCGTTTTTTACTAAGTTTTTGTCGTTCTTAAAAATATTATAAGTAAATGAATGAATTTCATTTAAGATAGGTATCAGTAAAAAGCTTGTTGTATTTGCTTTACAACTTATGCAAACTAGAGGCTCAGACACTGAGCCGAATCGCTCACCTGACAAAATGCTGAACAGCAGGATTTTTCTATGTTCTGTATGGTGGCCATGATTTTTATGTGAATTTCCCATAGGGCCAAAATAAACTTTGTTCTGTGCTGGCGGCCATGTTTTTCATTGGATCAGAACAAAATGAGCAATCTTTGTTAAGGACCTTCAGTTCATCATTCCTGTAAAGTTTGGTTGAATTTGCTTCAGCGGTTTCAGAGGAGAAAAAATGTAAATTTTCCCATAGGGTCCAATGTTAAACCTTAGTTCCGCGCTGGGAGCCATGTATTTTATTGGATGGAAATGAAATGAGCAACCTTTGTTAAGGACCTTGAAAAACATCATTCCTGTAAAGTTTGGTTGAATTTGCTTCAGTGGTTTCAAAGGAGAAGATGAAAATGTGAATTTCCCTTAGGGCCAATGTTAAACTATGTTCAGTACTGGCGGCCATGTTTTTTATCGGATTGGAACGAAATGAGCAATCTTTGTAAAGGACCTTCAGTTCATCATTCCTGTAAAGTTTGGTTGCATTTGCTTCAGTGGTTTCAGAGGAGAGGAAGAAAATGTGAATTTTCCCATAGGGTCCAATGTTAAACCTTAGTTCCGCGCTGGGAGCCATGTATTTTATTGGATGGAAATGAAATGAGCAACCTTTGTAAAGGACCTTGAAAAACATCATTCCTGTAAAGTTTGGTTGAATTTGCTTCAGTGGTTTCAGAGAAGTTGAAAATGTGATTTTTCCCATGGGGCCAATGTTAAACTATCTTCTGTGCTGGCGGCCATGTTTTTTATCAGATCAGAACAAAATGAGCAATCTTTGTTCAGGACCACAAGTTCATCATTCCTGTAAAGTTCGGTTGAATTTGTTTCAGCGGTTTCAGAGGAGAAGAAGAAAATGTGAATTTTTTTCCCATAGGGTTCAATGTTAAATCTAAGTTCTGCCCTGGCGGCCATGTTTTTTATCGGATCGGAAAGAAATGAGCAATCTTTGTAAAACATCTTCCATACATCATTCCTGTAAATTTTGGTTGAATTTGCTTTAGTGACTTCAGAGGAGAAGTTGAAAATGTGAATTTCCCATAGGGCCAATGTTAAACTATGTTCCGTG
>MJUU01012661.1:53345-68058 GCA_002080025.1 Modiolus philippinarum | reverse complement strand
TATTTTAAAATTAATCTGATATCTGAGGCTGAGACTATTCCATACTAAAGCAACGGAAAATTAAAAAAAAACAAAATCATTTACAAAGGTCATGTGGCGATCGATATACAGTAACCTCATGCCTGATCAAAGGGATAAATTAGATTATAGAATTCCTCTAAGATTTGGTTAAAAATTAACATGACAAGAGTGACTAACACAATAATCGGAAGAAACACTCATTAACGATCGCTACTTAACTCTTTCAGAAGATCAAACTACGAGCTTATAAATATTTTAGAACTTTACAATTTCATTCAGCTCTTTGTCATATTTGTGTAAAAAATCATATTGCTCATCAACCTATTTTCTACCATACATGCTCAAAACGGCGGTTGTCTTTTACGAAGGAGAAGATGCTTACTCTTCTGGTGCACCTGTTACATGTCTCACCCATGGTTTTAATTTTGGTCCTGGTGTTCATCTCTGTGTACGATTTTTTTTCTGTACCATACTTATGCGATGCCTTTGTACTGTTGTTTCTGATGTTGCCATTGCATTTGAATTATTATCTTATAGACTGACGGTTAGGTTTTCACTTTCTCACTTTTGAGACAGAACAGTTCCTATTTTTAGCGGTGTGAGATTTCCTTGTCTTACACTAGTGTAAGACAAAAAAATCACGTGCAGTTTACCGGCAAAAATCGTGTTTTGCATATAAGGGTCTGTAGTCTACATCTGTCCTCATTAGTGATCATAAGTGTATTTAATCTACGTATTATAAAAGTGTTATATCATATGAAGTAACATTTCACTGGAAAAAACAAGAAAAATCAGCTTTTTCAAATATGGCGCGCTCGGGTGTACATTCCTGATTTTATGACGTTACAAAAAGGGACATAACTCCTTGTGTAAACAGACGAAAGGCGACGACATTTTTGTTTGGATTTTAGTATATTTTAGGTTGAATACAGTGAGAAATAAAATCAAACACCAATGGAAGTGCGAGACAAGAGAATCTCAGACACCCTTGGGTAAGATTTCAATCATCTTGGACTCAGCAAGCTTCGTCCGAGACTGGAAATCTTACCGTTGGGTGTCTGAGATTCTCTTGTCTCGCACTTCCCCTGGTGTTAGATTCTTAATTTCTTTCCAAAATTTATTGATGCTTTTTGTTAGTGTTTGTTTTTTTGTTGTTATTCTCATTTAGTTGATTTCTTTCATTTCTTGTTTGAGGCCAAGTTTTCACGAAGGGCTAACACAGAAAAAAAACATTTAGCCCAGTTCTTTAATTTCAGCTTCCGCTACATAGACGATGTACTTTCTCTTAATAATCCAAAATTCAAGGAATATTTAGACCAGATCTATCCCAATGAGCTTGAAATTAAAGAAAATTCTGATACACGTACTTCAGCTTCGGACTTAGATCTTTTAATGTACATTGACGAAAATGCACGTTTGAAATCTAAACTATATTACAAACGTGATGATTTTAACTTCCCAATTGTAAACTTTTCCTGTCTGAGCAGCAATATACTACTTCTCTAGCCTATGGAGTGTACATTTCACATTTGATTCGTTACTGTCGAGCATGTAGTTTATGCAGTGATTTTTTTTGTTTTTGAATAGATCAAAAACACTGTCCCAAAAGCTGCTTAGTCAGGGATTTGTTCAGCCTTTGTTACTTTAAACCCTACAGAAATTCTATGACCGTCACAATGACATTATTGACAGATATGATGTATCTGTGTCCAAAATGAAAACGGACATTTTCAGCTAGATTGATTTCACGTCTTCACGGAGTTGACATAACTGGTTTTGACTCAACCCTGGATTGACTCACTGATAGTTTGATTGGTGCCGCCAGCGGAACAGGACATGCTTACCCTTCCGGACACTCGATGAACTCCTGATTTTCATGGGAGTTCACACTATCAGTGCCTTAGATGTCGTCTTTTTATTTCCATGCATTATAACTGTCTCATGTCCTTGTTTTTCTCTGTTGCCGTTTTTGCCGTGTCTTTGGACTTCTATTTTAAATTTGCAGTCATCGCTTCCCTTGTTCCTTCGGTATTCTACTGCCGTTGTGTTGTAATTGCTTCTTGCCATGATTCGAGTTTTGGAGCTCCGATATTTCATCTTCAACTTGTTTCTAAGTATAGCCCGTCATAGTCTGATGGTGAAATAATTTGTCCTCGTGCCTCGGAAATCTTGGAGCAGAATGATGATTCAAGTTGCCATCATTTGGTTGTCTTTAGCAGTGCTTCTGTAAGTCATCAATAAAACAAACTTAAACCCACATCAACGTTTAATTATCCCTCAATTACATTTATTTACAAATCACTGAAGTGTTCATAGAACTAGCTAAACTTTTGTCTGCAGTCAGAGACAAGCAACAAACGTATCGTAAAACTATTCATGCCCGGATGACATAAGGCACTTCAAAATTCCTTAGGATTCAAAAGGTTTTTTTTGGCCATTCATTTTCTCAAATGCATTCTTTCAAAATATTTGATTTCTTCACACTTTATATCACGATTCCTGTGCAGTTTGTCTGATTTTTGCATTGACAATAACTACTATTTACCGAAGTAAAGTAATGGCCATTTCGACAACTTATATCTCTTCAGTGCAGATAAGGAATATGATCTAATGCAAAGGCAAAATCAGCTTAGGACAGAGGTTTGCATGAGGGAGGTACTCCTTAGTTTTCAACAATTTTCAAAAATTAAAAATCCCAAGTTTTCAAAGCAAATCGGCATTCTTGTCAGCACTGAAGTACTTGGCTGGTTAGTATATTTGTCACACCTGGAGTTGCTATTTATCTACAAAACAAGTTGGCATTCCGAAGGGCACGAATTCTGCTTCTTTACTCGAACACTTGCTCTTAAATTCCTAATCATCTTAATTTCTTCGGAGACTCGTAACAGCTTATAAATAAAAGATGTTATATCCTTTAATTTCAACTTTCGTTATATCGATTATGTTCTTTCATTAAACGATCCTCAATTTAAGGATAACCTTCATCTTATAAACCCAAATGAACTTGAAGTTAACGAAATCCCTGATACACTATCATCAGCATCATACCTGGACCTACACCTCTACATTGACAACTCCGGACGTCTGAAAACAAAACTTTATGACTCGCATGATGATTTCAACTTTCCAATAGTAAACTTCCAATTCTTTAGCAGTGATATACCCATATCCAGCATATAGCGTCTTCATTTCACAGCTAATTAGCTTTCCCTTGTCTGTAATTTGTACACAGCGAAATTACTGTCTCAAAAACAAATACATCAACGGTATGTACAGTCACTGTTACAAATGTCACTACAGAAGTTATTGCAGTCGTAATCATGATTTGATAGACCATTACAATGTTTCTTTTTCACAGATGAGACAAAATATCTTTGGGTAGATCTAGAGTTTATTACCGGACTGACATACACCGACTTTGGAAACCGGACTTTTTACTGGCAGTGTGACGAGTGCCACGCATAGAGCAGATCATGCTTTCCCTTCCGGAGCATCCGATGATACCTGAGTTTTTGTAGGGGTTTACACTGCTAGTGCCTTAGTTTTGTGTCTTCTTCATTTGTATTTATTTGTTTTATCTTTGTCATGTTGTTTCAATTCGTATTGGATATGGAATGCCGTAATTTTAGATTTTAGATTTTGGAATCCCCCCTATCATAATTTTTGATTCGGTTTTCGTTTGTCGATGTCTTATAGATGCACTGATGATGTATTTTTCATTAATTACGCATATTTTGTTTTTTGGGGCCCATCAATATTTTCCCCAATACTAAAAATAATGGAAACAACAGAAGAACTTATCCTTTTTGTGAAAAATACATAATGTGCGATGGCAACACACCACCATGCATAAACAAAATTAAATTGAAAAACTTGGACACAATTAAAAGTTAAAATGAACAAAAAATGTACAAATTGAACGAACAATGCAGGCTAAAAACAATGACAGTTCCTTGAACAAAAAAAAAATACTCATTTTCCTGGGACTGTTAAATGATAAGATCTATTCTATGATCTCATTTCCTTATTTGAATTCATAGGTTTACATTACACAGAATACAAATGTTTTCATTTTCGTTTTTAATATGTTCAGGATCTAGCATTATTTCAATATGTAACTTCCGCCGTTACACGTCAGTTGATTTGCTTTCTCTCGTTTATGAATTAACCGTCTTTGATTTTCTGACCGAATGTCCACTACGGCCGAAACGTTGGGCACTAAACCATCTTCTCCCTTTTGCCATTTTAATTGTTATTTTAATTGTGTATTTTTGTTTACTTCACCTTTAACTCGCAGCCTACCAGACGACAGTATGTTGGAACGATTTGCAGTTGTTGAGGAGGAAGATCTCCAAGAAATCTTGGCAAATAGGGACAGTAAAGACACAGAAATCATCATAGATACGTCTTTTAATATTTTGAGTGCATATTGTTCCAGAAAAGATATTCTTTGTACCGGTTTGAAACAGCTTTCCATCATGATCTCCTTTTTCACTTGAAATATTTATGCACCAATACGCAACAAAAAGGTCGAATTTTTCAACTAAAAGTCAATGATCAGCCTTAGATATGGTACCCAGAAACATTTTTTAAAGATACGGGACACAGATATTGACAAAAATGAATCGTTTAAATCGTGATTCGGGACACAGACATTGACTATAATGAATCGCTTAAATTACCAGAGTCTTATTTTTCAAGCCATGATGGTTATGCAAAGGTGTTTAAATTTATAAACCACCCATTGAATAGGAGGATCTCAGGAACTTGCTGAATCATTTGATTGATAAAATACTACAGATTTACAAAACAAGGTGATCATTAATTATAAGCTGTAATTATGCAATCGTTGAAATCATACGGCAGTTGAAGATAAAAGATTTTTTTTTGCATTTCTACTGACGAAAACCGATATATGACATTGTGTGATAATTCTATAAAATCAGAGACATGATAAAATTTATAAAGAAGAAAGCCAGGGTGGATGACTGTATGCAGTCCGAAAAATCGACTATGTCCAATATAATTCGTAGAAAGCTTTTTGTCAGATTTTAACCCGTTATCTTATTCTTTTTTGTTTGGTAACATCCGAAATCAGCTGACAAAATATGGAAAATGTATGGCACGACACTATTCCTGTAGGGCAAAAACACTTGGAATTAAGATATAAAGACTATCAACAGTAATTGGACTTGGTAAAATTTACACAAATTATTGTTCCATACAACTACTATAATTTTACATGACCATGAAGGATTTGATGCTCTGCACTGTATGTCGATATCAGGCCATAAATCAGAAATTCTTATTTGACGTCTTTTAATCGCCTTGTGTCCATTACCGTGGTAAAATCCGCATGTATTCGTGGGTATTGTCATGGCAATCGACGGACCATCTGATAACGTCATAGACAGTTTGACGTCAGTTTTTGCAGCGTCATAGAACAAAACATCATATTTTATATGGTAAAATGGCTGTTTCACCTATAAATACAAAAGACGATTTCATCTTTTCTGTACTCTGTAAGTGTCATATTAGAATCGAAATGATTCAAGAGAGCGTGAATATATGTTGATTTTACCACGGGTTTGCCATTTATGCCTATATTTAACCCCTCGCATACGCTCGGGGTAAAATATTTGCCATAAAGGGCCACCCGTGGTAAAATCGCCATATATTCACGCTCCCTTGAATTATTTCTGAAGTATTTAAAGTTATTCTAAAAATGGGGAGAAATAGTATAAATTCTGTTATAGGTAAGCAGAATCGAATGATGAGATTCATTTAGAAAATGAAAATTACTTGTAAAACAAAAACAAAGTTGAAAAAAATAACATATGTAGACTTTGTCTGTTTGTGAAATTTAATTTTCTTTCATTAAATAAAGAGAAAAAATGACTTTATGTCAAATGAAATGATACATGTATGATATTTATGCACATTAGAACACTGTAAGTACATGTGACAAAATTCAGACCTTACAACTTAGCGTTAAGTTTCGAGTGTTAAGATACGAAAATTTTCTAATCGTGGAAGAAATATAGATATTGCTACCACACCATAAGAGAATTTCTAGTACATACATGGTAGTTTTGTTCCGTGAAAATAAGACATTGCACTCGGGGGATTGTCATGATTGAAATGCAGGTACATGATTAATGTTTACCTTGAAATAAATATCATGTCATGCTTCCACAGTCATATCAATATACTGAAACTGATTAAATACTTGAATAATAAAAGAATTTTAAAAACATTGGCGAAAAGTATTGTTACAAATTTTCTTATGTACTTATGTGTCTTATGCTTTTCTGATGTACATTGCCTATATCATGAAAATACAACATTGTCGTTTCATGACCAAAGGACAGTACTGATGAAAGACAGGAGGGATAGGAATACGTGTAAACTGCAGCACCATATTCCCACATATCAGAATACTATACGCTCACAACTGTCATTAGATGACTTATTTGCAAAGCCAAATATACACCCCGACTACTATGATTCGTAATTCTTGACAACTAATACAGAAAACGCATGTCATCAAATACAGTTAAGTAAAATGACAAAATATATGAGATGAGAATACAGCATATTTTTATGTACTAGTAAAGTCAAATATATATTCTCTCATCCAGACACCTTTATCCCGATTTGTATTGAGAATATACATACCACCATATTTCTGATTATTTTCAAGCTAGAAATACAATAAATGGATGAATATATATTGAAAAGGAAAGGAAATGGGGTAAATATGAATGAAGACAACATCCCATCTCCAGGTTAAAACGATCCAAAACAAAAAGGGGTCACCGTACGGTCTTCAACACAGTGGGGAATCTCACACCATATGGCCCAAAAAAGGTAAAAAAGTGAATAAATCAATGGAAACAAACCACATTCAAAAACACGAATAGCAAGAAACTAAAATTTTACAAGAAGACAATTAAGGACAGGCCAATGACCAACGTATTCTTGACCTGGGACATGCGAAAAAATTGCGGTGGGGTTAAACTCGTTTTCTTGGATCCAAACCCTCCCCCTATGTTTAGTTGAATGGCTAAAAAACAAATACACAAAAAGACTCACAGTAAAGATCAAACTAGAAAAAAAGTCCAACTTATCAAGACGAGTACCTTTACAATGAAGTACATAAAACATGAAGACAATACACACGGGTACTGTCCTGACAAATGCTCGCAGTTACTGACAGGGGAAGGACATAATTTCCGTTGATTATAGAATCAAGCGTTCTTACATATGAAACTTAAATTGAAAAACTTCTTAACACATTTCATATAACAACATCATCAATTATGAAAGAAGAACATGATATTGTGCAATGCAAAATACTGCCAATAAGAAAAATTGTTCTATTTAGTTATGGTGTAAAGCATTTAGTAATTTATCAATATTTTGCCAATTAAAACCCGGAAGTAAAGATTTAACAACAATGCTGTATAAATATCATTTATGAATAAGTTTGTTCAACGGATTTATAAGCTTGGATGACAATTTTTGAATTTATGCGCTTTGTAAATGATATTTCCATGAGTTTGAGTGTTAAATGCCCTGATGTATAAGAGCCATGCATGTAGAGCCAAATTTTCTTAGTAAGTCAATGTATCTATAACAAAATTTAGAGAATGTTTTTATCAATTTATGATATATATCTACACTCTTGATACAGAAGTTTTTTTTCTTCAGTTAGACAAAGATTTCGGTCGTTGAAGTCAGAAACATCACTACATACTCGTGCATATCGAACAAGCTGTGAAATGTAGACCCCGTAAGAATGGGGCTAACGGAACATTGCCGTCAAGATGGGGAATATTAACTACAGGGAAAGAGAAATTATCCCTTTTATCATAAACTTTAGTGTTTAACTTTCCTTGATTTATTGATATATCAAGATCAGGGAAAGGAGTATGATCACTGTATTCATACATTTGACAAACACAATAACTATGCACTCTTTAAAAAACCACCCTGTTCAATACTGCTCAAGAGGACAATACTGGTAAATACTGGACAATTGAAATTTCAAATAATCAATGCTTGATAATAAAAGTCGTCAATACAGATTCTTTCCAAGTGAACAATAATATATAGGTTCTATCTGACTTCATTAAAGTAATTTGTTTTTCTTTAATTTTTTTTCTTTTTTTTGCAATGTACCAACTGGGCAGACTACATTCTGTTTATAGCCTATGACTACCTAAGTGCAATTGTTTCCTGTCCGTTTTACAACAATTAGCCCCTTAAATAAACATCAAGGGCACCAGCTATAATAAATCGCCACACACACAGGGTATCATAAAGTATAAGGTACAGGTCAATCTAAAATCTTTTTGGCTCATTTAAGACATTTTTGGGTGGACAAATGAGTAGAATTTATTACAAACATATTTGGTAGCAATATAAACAAACATAGTTCATTTGACCAGTATTTTCCACTATTATTAGTATCAAAATGTATTATTTTTTTACTATATTTGACCAGTTTTACATCTTTTACTAATTCAATGTAGCAAGGTACTTGTCTTCCATTCATGAAAAAATATGTCGTAGTTCCTGCCGATAACACCCCTAGTAACATCATTTTTATTTGCAAAAATCATTGTTAAGAAAAGACCTAGGCATTGATAATTCCAGAGGCAACCCAACTTACGCAGCTACTACTCTGTCATAGAAGGGGATATTACAGAACTATAAAACTTTCCTCCGAGATTTCCACCAAGGTTGAAGACACAGACCTCTGTTCTTTGTACTGGGTACCAAAATTACAGACATGCCCATACAAACAACGATGCATCGCTGGATCTGCCAAATATTCCACAAAACCTTTATCTAAATTGCTAACCTCCATCTTGACACCTATTAAACAGAGCATTGAAAATTACTGTGATACTCTTTTTCAAAGAGCGGTGTAAATGAAATGTGGATTTTGAAAAACTCCAAAGATCTACTTGACATCAAAATTCTAAACCTTTTTCGCACTGAAACAGCATTAAAACTTTCGACTTCTCCACACTTTACACTACAATTCTTCATGAACAAGTAAAATCTCGACTGAAAGGTTTAATTCATAGATGTCTCTCACGTAAGAACGGTGAACGAAGATAACGGTACTTTGTTGTAGGAAGAGAACAAGCCTTCTTTGTGAAATATAACTCCGAATCGGAGAAAAAATATACAAAGGAAGAAGGGATTAAAATGTTAGGGTTTCTGATCGACAATTTACTTGTCTAGTTTGGAGGACTTGTTCTTATACAGATAATCGGAATTCCTATGGATACAAACTGTGCACCTGTCCTAGACGATCTGTTTTTCCATTCGTATGAGGCATCATTCATCGAAGGGCTTCTTCAAAAAACTGGCCCAATCCTTCAATTTTAGCTTCCGTTATATAGATGATATTTTATCACTAAACAACCCTCGCTTTGGTGATTTTCTTCTTCTCATCTATCCAAAAGCGCTCGTAATTAAGGATACTACAGACACCTCCACATCGGCCTTATTCCTTAACTTCCATCATGAAATTGACAACAGAGATAGACTTCATACTTAGCTGTACGGCAAACGCGATGACTTCAATTTTCCACTTCCCAAGCTCATTCGCTATTCAAGGGCATGTGGTCGATAAAGTGACTTTCTTGATAGAGTCCGGTCGCTTACAATAGGCTACTTAAACAAGAGTATGTTACTCAAAACTTATCCCTCCAGAAATTTTAAAGGTCGATATAACCAACTTGTGGACCGCTATGGGATATCTGTTTCCCAGACTAAAACAGATCTTTCGCTTAAAAAGCTAAATTGTTGTTTCCTCTACCGGATTTGACATGCTCAACACGGTGGGTGTCTAATAAGAAGCAGGGGATGCTTACTCTACCGGTGCACCTGATCTCACCCATAGTTTTTTATTGGGTCCGTATTGTTCATCTTTGTGTGTGTGTCTTCATTTTTCTTTTCTGTGACGTGCTCATGTTGTGTCTCTGTTTCTTTGTTTCCGATGTTGCCATTGTCCTTGGATTATTCATTTTGGATTGACGGTTCGGTTTACACTTACACTAATTTTGTACCAAATAAAATTAATTTTATTTGACCAGTTTTAAGGACTAACATGTCTCATGCTTTTATCTAAGTAAAATTTGAATATAATCTTATGATGTGGCAGCAATATCTATTTCTTACACGATAAGATAATTTTTCGTATCAATTAGTGATAACTTTTAAGTTATCATTTCATTAGCCTTTTATACGATTAGATAACTTTTCAGCCGTATTTTCATTGGTTGTTCTAGAGGTCACACATCAGGTCAAACCAACGTCATGGCAATTCTTTTTTAAATTCTGTGCTCATTGTATAATGTCGTCTGCATTATTTTTTATTCCATTGGCAAGAAGAAGAAATGAAAAAATGAGCTTCGTGTGTACACGCCTATTCATTCATTCTAAAACATGGTCACTTGAAATATATTATTTTATTGCTTAAATAAGTTTAATTTTCTTCCTGTGTTCTGTGTTGATGTTATGATGTAATGTGTATTGGGATCATTGATGCGTGGAAATTGACATCAGAATCAGTTACCACAGAGACAGAGAAATTTACATCTACATTAAATTACAAATCATTCGTAACATTTTGACTCAACTGACAAGCAGAAATTAATTTTATTACTGTGTAGATATTTAAAACTGTAATTAAAATTCAACCGAGCTTTCACCACGGTTTGTCACCAGCGAGGAATCACGTACTTGTCATTGCTATTGATTGTTGTGTACATGTGCGCATAATGCAACATAGTTTCTACATCTACAACACTTATCGTTGTTTATAGTTTCTACTTTATATGCGGGAAAATTTATTGTTAGACTTAAAATTATTATTAGGACTTATTAGGATAAGTTTAAAGTACATATGTATCCACAAAAATGTATTTACAAACACAACTAAATTCTCCCAACTTAACATAATTGGGAGAACACGACAGAATGGTTTATCATAACAGAAATAGGTTTCACAACTCGTGATGCTTGTATATCGTTTGTTATCAAACCTCGCTATTTAATTACAAATAATAATTAACTCGCTGAGGCTCGTTAATTATTATTGTGTAATTAAATAGCTCGATTTGATAACAAGCGATATACAAGCCTTACTCATAATGAAACTTATAAATATATGCCTGATTGGCAGATGCAGACTTCCTTGAATTACCTTCATCCCAGGACAATTTCTTATTAGAGACAGTTGAACTTTCTAGTGGTACAAACGTTGCGGACTCTGTCAAAGTTACAGCTACTCGTATGACAAAAACTTGCACAGTGGTAAAAATACATACAGGGACACCAAATGTGCAACAGTGGGCAGTCTGTTTCATTACTGTAGGCCAAGTTCACTTCCATTACCATTAATTATGAATATTCAGTTAATTTTAACTGTTGATATTGTTATTTCATGGTTACTAGTTGATGACAAGAAGAATAAAGCAATTTTCGTTTCATTTTTTTTCTCTTAAAATATAGGAATGCGGTAATAAAACAGAAATTTAATGGACAGTAATAAAACAGTAATGTAACGGACTGTAATATTTGTCCCTTATTACTGGGAACCACCACAGGGGTCTGTTGACCTTGGGCAATAAAACACCCGGTTCGAAGGAAAAATAGTATGATTGTCCGTTGCCTGCATACCCATTAAATAACTGTATATTATCGAATGTTACCACATATTCGCCGTCATAAACATCTTTAGATTTGTTTCCTTTTCAAATTTATATTGTAAATTATTTGCATAAATGACCAAATAAGAACGGTATAAATAATAAATGATTTCAACAAATGGTGCAGTGCATCCAAACATGATATAAAGTTTTTGTTAGTATGTGCAAAGTATAAAATTGCAACAGGGAAAAATATTAACAATCAAGGTGAACTCAGTACGACTTCCGCAATGAAGTCTGATGAAATCTTATCGGGAAAACGGTCTTTACATCATGATGGTAATCCGTAACATTTGGATAGAATCCGTCGAATGCCTTTCAGTTTAAATATCAGTTATTCGTAATATTCTTTTCATCTTATTCAAAAACAGTAGATCATAAGGACTTTAGAACTCTCTGTTGATCAAAGTATGAATTGACCTCCAAAACGCTTTCTATTACATGTTAATTTCTAACCTTTGCCCCTACCATTGTTGGCACCTTTTCTTTGATACATTAGAAAGGGCTGACTACATATAATGAAATGGCAAAGAATATTTCCTTGTAGTTTTGAAACTTTTGTACAAAATTCTCGTATGACTTTTAAAGTAATTATTGCTCTGACTTTTAAAAGAATGTTTGCTCTTTCGTCGATCTTTCGTTGTTTTTGATATCTCCCCAACCACAAGAGATACCAGACCTTGATCTCTGGGCACGCGCGGATGCAGGGAATTTGAAAAGGGGGACGGTAATGGAAAGTTGAAAAGAAATTCCGCCGAGCGAAAACTTTTGGGTATTTCTTTGTAAAACACCTGGATTTTCATTAAAAAATACATGATTGTCCAAAAAAGGGGGGTTCCAACCCCCGGACACCCCCTTGGATCCGCCAATGTATGGCAAAGGTTTACATAATACGTCAACCTGATCCAAAGTCATGATAAAAGTACTAAACATAGTGACTGTCGTATATTCCAGCAAAATTACCTAATAACCATGGACAAAAGATTTGATCCGCTATTTAAACAAACATCAAAAGAAGTTTCTTTGTGCCCGGCTGATTTTTTGCATTGTTATAAGTTTGTTCTTACTCTTGTAGCTATTAAACATTATTTCTGTCCTCCAAATGTTTGTTCCTATCTGCCTTTAAGAAACATATCGTGTCGAAATAGCACTGACTCTTCAGTACTTAACTACTGCACTTTGTGTTTTATGACTTTGAAAACCGAAAATGACTTTCATGGATATTTTATGGAAAAATTCAAATAAATCATTCGATACGAAAACTTTATATCATAAGACGATAACACTGTCTAACTATATGGTTAAAAATTTAGCATGTACAAAATATAATTTTTAGTAAAATGATGAAGGACAAATTACTTATTTCTTATTACAGTCTTTCCCACTTCGGTGGAAAGACCTTCTTGTATTTCTTCTGATTATTAAGGTCTTTCCCACTACAGTGGAAAGACCTTATTGTATTTCGTTTGATAATTATTAAGGTCTTTCCCACTTTTGTGGAAAAACCTTCTTGTATTTCTTCTGATTATTATTAGTTTTTTTCTTCCAGCATTTGCAAGAAAGTCTTAAAAGATATCACTTTGAAACTAGATACCATTAATCAGAAATGGCCGGGCTTGACCAGACTGAACCTGTAAACCCGATATATTTTTAGTAACAGAGTTACATCACCAAACATGGTAAACCTTGTTAGCAGATGAACCCGGAAACCATAAAAGATAGCTGATGAAGTGTAATGAGAAAAATGTGTTAGGTCATGGCAAAAATTTGTTACATTTTGTCCGAAATTGTCCGATTGACCATTTCGGAGTTATGTCCCTTGCAAAATTTGATGCTTCTTTAACAATGAATTTCTCCCCAACCGGAAATGATAGAGACATGAGACCTACACCATTGTTCTTGGTTCCCCAGAGGCCAAGGTCAAAGGTCATCATTGACCTTTATTTTGACCTCTAGACTTGCTAGCGGATACACCCGGAAACCGTAACAGAAAGCTGATGAAATGTAATTGAGAAAATGTGTGTCTTGTTGAGACATACAATTGTTACATGGGTCCAAAAATCATTGGAACAACCGTTTGGGGCATTTGGACCAAACACTGATTTTTGATGTCTAAATTTGGGGTTTTTGCCTGTTGCTCAAATACCATTGAAGATACAAACAATTATTCATACAAAAAATGTTCAGGTACACTAGACCTTCAAAATGATGTCAAGGTCAAATGTCAAGATTACTCTGAAAAAATGAATTTCATGTTAGAGAGTCTATAAATGTACAAATTAAGCTTAGAATGTTGGTTTTCCCTGTGAATCAATAATAATAATATTCTGACAAAACATTGATAAAGACCTATCAATTGTTCTTCGAACGATTGACATACTAGTTTTTAAATTTTTGTAAATTTTGTTGAAAACTAGGGAGTATCTCCCTCATGCAAAGCTCTGTCCTTAGCTGATTTTGGTTTTACATTTAGATCGTATAGGTTATTTGTTCTCTATCAGTTTTTAAGTACCTTTGAGTTGATGGTCTTCCAAACGTTTAGATTTTATCTGCACTGAAGAGACATAAGTTGTCGAAATGCGCATATGCAGAAAATAAATTCACAGTAACTTCGGTATTTAGTTATTTGTTACCACTGGGTCGATGCCACTGCTGGTGGACTGTTAGTCTCCGAGGGTATTCGCCAGCCCAGTAGTCAGTACCTCGGTGCTGACCCGAAAGCCGATTCTATTTTGAACCTTACAATATCTAAATTTTTGTAAATTTTGTTGAAAACTAAGGAGTATCTCCCTCATGCAAATCTCTGTCCTTAGCTGATTTTGGTTTTACATTTAAATCATATTGGTTATTTGTTCTCTATCAGTTTTTAAATACCTTTGAGTTGATGGTCTTCCAAACAATTAAATTTTATCTGCACTGAAGAGACATGAGTTGTCGAAATGCGCATATGCAGAAAATAA
>MJUU01012661.1:38410-53197 GCA_002080025.1 Modiolus philippinarum | reverse complement strand
GCAAAATAAAATAACATGCAAATACGTACGGCTGATTCGTTTCATTAGGCACACGAAATACTTTAAGCGTGAAAAAAATGTAAAATAAAAGGAAAGTGCCATATGGTATTCTGGTCGTTCAAAAATGTGTGGTACCAGGGAAGTGCAGTTGAAAAAATGTATGTATAAAATAAAATTATCAACTAGTCACTAGTCGTCTTATTTAAATCAATGCAGGCAACAGAAACAGTGTTGTAACAAAAACAAAAATGAGTCTCCTTTTGGTGTTGATGTTTATGGTTACAAATGCAGTTGCTTACTACCAGGATAGATCAAGTGAGTTTGATTTTAATTTGAATATTCCTAAAGTGTTTGTTACACATGTATGTAGTTAATTAGAACAAATTATTTTAAGTAAAATTAATTTTGAGCCCTCAGAAAAAAAAGACAACTAGATCATGATAAACCATCAAAGGTGGTATGTTGCGTTAATGTCTGAGCTATATAACTTTATTTCAAAACAAAGTATCGCTGGATCGATCCAGACTTCACTAAAAACTGTGTGGTGGTGGTGGTGGTGGTGATGGGAAGGGGATGGTGAGGGGGGGGAGATTTTCCACTCTATTTTTGTGCTTTCCTTTTATTGGCAACTATGTACAAATATAAGGCATTATTAATCTTTGTGTAAGAAAGTTTAATTATATCACCCGAGACTTTGTCGGGGTTACATGTTGTTATTCTACGTTTCTTCTTCTCTATTCTTAATATTATTATTATAATTTCTTCTTCCAATAATTGTCTGAGCAATTATTTGCAAATGGCTACACCAATTGATTTCAAACTTTGCAGACAGTTAGAACACCATCTGAAGTTATATGCTGCACGTTTTAAATTTTCAAAATGGACGCCATTACCAAGACGGCCGCCACAATATGTCAAAATTTCAACTTTGTCCGATTTTAACGAAAATTGATTTCTATGTAGATTTTGAGGTTGCCAATAAGGTGGAATTATCGAATTGGTTGTCTGGGGTGACATCTGCTATTGCTCGCAATTGCAAATCTCGTTCTTCTTATTCTTCTTCCAATGATTTTTGTCCAAGTGATTATTTTGAAATGGCTGAATAAAATGATTTCAAACTTGGCACAAAGTTGGATCACCATCTGAAGATATAAGCTGTGCGTTAAAATTTTTCAAAATGGCCGCCACTTTACGTTAAAAAATTGGTGATTATATATCTCAGGAACTGCCTAAGGAATTAGTTCATATTTTGTATAAATGTTCAGTCAGATGAGAGGAAGGAATCTGTGCTACAAAAAATTTCAAAATTGCCGCCATTTCCAAGATGGTTGCCGAAATACGTAAAAAATTCGGCTTTGTCTGATTTCAACGAAAAATGATTTCTAGGTAGATTTTGAGGTTTCGAATTAGGCGGAATCGTTGAATGAGTAGTCTGGGGTGAAATCGGCTACTGCTCGAAATTGCAAATCTAGTTAGAATTGCAATTCTACTATTTGGCAAATTGTTATAAAGAATTTATAGCGTCCGTATAATATGCATCGGCATATAACACGTTTATGTGCATTAGGGTGGTGCTAAACTTCCCTTGATAATCAATGGGAGGAGCTCTCTTCTTGAAGGAAAATAATTTCGTTCTTGGTCATTTGAACACTTTTTACAAAGAAGGAGCTTTCTTCCTGATTTACAATAATTTCATTCTTGGTCATCTGAGCCCCTTTTAACAATAACTACATGTATGTCATTGAAATAAACTAAATAAAGAGATTGAATAATGAGAATAACTTATCATTTTGC
The DNA here is from genome assembly GCA_002080025.1 of Modiolus philippinarum. Taxonomy (NCBI): domain Eukaryota; kingdom Metazoa; phylum Mollusca; class Bivalvia; order Mytilida; family Modiolidae; genus Modiolus; species Modiolus philippinarum. The sequence continues at coordinate 51,403 of MJUU01012661.1, read as the reverse complement.
AGTCGTCTGAAACAAACTAAAAATCACATTTACCAGCATCTGTTCTGGGTTTGTCACGCTTTTCTTTATTAGGTTGAAATACATGACGTATGTATTTCCATATTCTTGACCAATAAAATTACATGAAGTTAACTTCAAAATTTGTAACAAAAACATTCAGAGTAATAATAACCATAAAAGTGGAAATTCCATGTCCAAAGGTTAGACTTCATAATGCATTCATCTTCGGGTCGTGCATTATGTCTTCTAACATTGGGACATATTTTTGCATAATGCAAGGAAAACTCACTATTATCGTATAAATGTTTTAAACGAATTTTTTCAAGAAAATGGAGTTTGAATTTCGAGACCCTCTGGATCCGCAAACACATAGTTAAATTGAAGATATATGACTTATAAATCTTTGTCATCGTTGCATCAAGGAAAAAACACACAAATCTAGGATAATCACGATTTTTTGAGATTCATATATCTAAAATTGGAGATATTTGAATAAAATATATCCGAAACCTAGGAGTTGAATCCATGTTTTCATCCATAATTTAAGTAAACAGAACCAAGTAATGAACAGGATAGAGTAAAATTTATCATTTGATTTGCAAATGAAAATAAATAATATTTAACCTTTCATTTTTTTTATATTGACGGCGATTCCCTCTATCCTTTTAGCTTTTGCCATCACTCGGCGTCCGTCGTCCGTTGTCCGTCCGTTCGTTAACTTTTATTCAAAGATCTTCTCCTCTGAAACTGCTGGACCAATATTAAGCGAACTTGGCCTGAATCATTACCAGGGTATGCGCTTTCAAGTTTGTGATATTTATGTCCGTAGACCAATCAACATGGCCGCTCTTACTAAAAATAGACCATATGGGTAAATTGCAGTTTTTTTGCAAATTACTCGAAAACCTTTACAGATATCAAAATCCGACAGCAGTAAAATGATCAGCATGATGTGATCAACCCGCTCTGCAATTTTGAGAATATTCGATAACCCGTCTTGGAGTTATTGCCCCTTTTCCGTAAAATTTTGAGGTTTTTTGTTACTTTTGAAAATGGTAGATGATAGATGAAGTGAAGTTCAAATTACAAAAGTGGTAAGCATAATAATATCCACATGTCCTGCAATTTTGAAGAAAATCTGACGACCCACATGGGAGTAATTGCCTTTTTTTCTTAGAATTTTTACGATTTCTATACGGTTTTACGTTTATTTCAAAAACTGTTTGAGATAGAGCTTAAATGTGAATTGAAAAAGAAAAGGACTACAATTTCTTCATATGTCCAGCAGGTTCGCATCTCATCCAAGATGACCGCCAGCAGGGAACCCAAATTTAACATAGGACTCTATGGAATATGTTTTCAAAGATTTTCTCCCCTGAACTCACTGAAGCAATGGGAACCAAACTTCTTCACATTAGTCCTCGAATGGTCCCCTTTAAAGTTTTTTATTTTATGTTCTCACCTCATCTAAGATGCCCCCCAGCGGGGAACTAGTTTAACATAGGAACCTTAGTGGAAATGCATTGAAAGGTCTTTTCCTCTAAAAGCACTAAGCCAATAGGAACCAATCTAAGTTACAATTGTCTTTAGGTGTTTTTCTTGAAGGTTTGTGATTTTTATGTTCGCAGGGAACATAGTTTAACATAGGGACACTATGGGAAATGCATCCAAAGACTTTCTACCAAGCAAATAGGACCTTAACTTGATCACAATAGTCTTTGGGTGGTCTCCTTCAAAGTATGTAATTTTTATGTTTGTACCTCATTCAAGATGGCCGCCAGCAGCGAACATAGTTTAACAAAGGGCCCCATGGGAAATACATCCATAGATCTTCTTCTCTGAAACTACCTAGCCAATAGTCCTTGGGTAGTGCCTTTCAAAGTTTGTGATTTTTATGTTTGTACCTCATTCAAGATAGCCGCCAGCAGGGAACATAGTTTAACATAGGGACCCTTAAGGAAATGCATGTAAAGATCTTCTCCTCTGAAACTACCTAGCCAAATGGAACAAAACATGGTTACAATAGTCTTTTGGTGATCCCCTGCAAAGTTTGTGACTTTAGGTTCGTACATCATCCAAGGTGACTGCCAGCTTGGATCATAGTTTTACATAGGGACCCTATGTGAAATGCATTCAAATGTCTTCTCTTCTGAACCAACTGAACCAATTGGAACCAAACTCTCTCAAAGTCATTTTATGTTTGTACCTCATCCAACATTGAAACTCTAACATCTGTAAGTGGGTCATCTGTTGGTGACAAAGAATAAAACCATTCACCAGATGAGAGATATAGGCTCGTGTGAGCCTCTTTTTAATTTTATAGTCATTGTGAAAAAGAAAAATAGTCTATTGACAAAATAATAGACTACGCCATCTGCACTCTGGATTTTGCAGCAAAGTATAACTTGAAAAAGTACTCAGTGGTAACTGTTGCAGACTATATTCTTGCAGTCTTAAAACGAAGATAAATATATATATATAAAATATTGGTTATCGTAAATGATATAATTGATAATCATTTATATCATTTACGATCTCCAATATTTTATATATATTAGATAATCAGATTAATGTTTTTTAACATTAACCAAAAGCTTGATAATAAAATTCATAGGTCTTGAAAACAGAGTGATACAGAGTATTAAAAACTGCTATATCAAATGTAGTGTTAAAAGGAATTGAAATAAACTATACAATAACTAACCGTGTGAACCTCTACCACTGCGACTGCGAGAAGAAACCTCGTAATGGTACAACGTTAACAACAATAGAAATTTGCATGGTACATGTACACATGTATGAGCGTCATTCTGTCACTAGTTTGCTCGATATCTATATGTAAAAATATCGAAATTTGACGTTGAATTAGAAGGGAAAACACAAGGAAATTTATTGTAAGAACCAAAAAAAAGTTTGGGTTTTTTTTCACTAAAAAGTAATCCCTCATGCGTAGCTCTGTCCTTAGCTGAATTGTGGCTTTTCTATTTATATCCTTTTGGTTATTTGTTCCCTATCAGCTTTTAAACATTTTTCGGTTAATGAACTTCCAAATGTTTCGGTTTGATCTGAACTGATGAGACATAAGTTGTCGAAATACGCATATGTAGAAAATGAATTAACAGCAGCTTCGGTATTTGTTATTCAAAGTGTTCAAGGAATCGATAAGTGAGATTTTATAGCAAATAATGTTTAGCATGCCTTGAACGGAGTCGTTATATTTGTTCCCAAAGAAAATTTGAATTCTTGTTGCGTGAGTGTATAGTTAAGGTTTCCAGGATGCTGGAAAGGATTTTAGATCTGTTAGGTAAGTATCAAAACAAGATTAGATGTTCCTTTTTAATGCATATTCTGTAATACAAAGCACACATAAATGATATATAGTTGTTCATTTCAGCTCCTTTTAGATCAGGCAGTTCAGGAATTCTCTGTGAACACGGGCAATCAATCGATCAACTCCGGGCAAACCAAGAATTTACATGTAAACCAGCGCCAGGAGGCAGAGATCTAGAATGTACAGATTATGGTAATTTCAAAGTTACAAATAATTATTAAACGTATTTAATTTTTATATGGATTTCGCCAAATTTGTGGCTTGTTCGAACTGGTTTAAGCAGAACTTTAAATATTCCATTTTCGTGTCACAAAGGATTCCTTTGCAATATATGACCTACTAGAGAAAAATAATACAAAAAAAAATCAAACGATGTATTATCAATGATTGGGGAATATATAAAATTTCAAAAGCTGTTTTGTAGTGAGTTCTACTTCAATCTAGAAAAAGATGTAACTTTACTCGATTTGTGATACTATTTGGAATCCAATTGTATCATAGGGCTGTTATTTGATGTTAACACTTTCCAAATCAAATTCAGGAAGTTAATCACATAAATGCAGATCCACCTAAGGTAGGTTCTAACTGAGTAAGTCATTTACATGATTTACCCAAAACTTCTACTAATGAGCCTATTTTTTTGCGCTACGTCGAAGCAATCTTTATATAAGTTTCTGTAATAGTCCGTGGGCTGGAAACACTTTTCGTGCACCCCCCCCCTCCCCCCCCCATCTTCCGAACCAGACCGGTTTTTTTTTCAGTCCTTCTATGTCCCCTCTTCAAAAAAAAAACATGTTAACACGAACATAACCTGAACGCATAGACAGTATAGGGCCACTTTTATAGTACACCCGAACAATTATTGTAATTTCGTTTTAACATAAATTTCATCTTTTAAGCTCCATAACTTTTTACAGATAAGTAATATGTATTGAAATTTGGTATCAAATTAAAGCCAATTTAATATGCTTTACAATGAACACAAGTTTACTTTACGCCAATTTTATGATCTGGGGATACAAAAAATCTACCCCTACCCCTGCAAAAAAATGCGAAAATGTCGATTTTAGGCTGTCAATTCCTTTCAGATAAACAACCCTCGTCATTTGATCTAGTTTTTATGCCTAACTTATCAGATGTGATACAATGTTGGAAAATAAAACCATTAAAGTCCATAATATTTTGATTTTCGTTATAAAATTTTTGAAAAATGGAATTTTTCGGAATTTTAGATTTTTCACAAATTCGACTTTTTGACTTTAGGGTCGTAAAAATCTTAATATATATTTAATAATTGCCGATGCAATAATAATTTATGATATGTTAGCAACAAATTATACTCAAAAATTTTAGTTTCAGATATATTATAGGTTCATAAGTGTCAAAATTAGCACCCCTCCCCCTAAAAATTAAGAAAAAAATTGAAATATTCAGGCTCTAAATGATAAAAAGTTCAATGGAATTTCTAGCGTGTTTTTCACTACAACTGACATGCAGAAGATCATTTAAGTGGATTAAAACTTTTCAAAAGGTCTGATTTCGACTCTTCTGTCCGAAATTGTATGAAAAATGGGAATTTTCCGTGTTTCAGAATTTCTGCTGTTTTGACTTTGAAATGCAAATACTTCATGAAATTGATATATAACTTGCAAAATGTTGATTAAATATCGTTTCATCATATCTAAGCAATTAGAAAGTATGCTTTTAAGCCTTTTAGACTAACTACAGTCTCACAAATTACAAACATATTATCCCTTACCAAACATATTCAACACAATTTCTTTCATTTTATTCAGCTTGAAAAGCTTTTAACATTGTATAAAGGTCCAATGACATCATTTTCAAACGCCAAAACACAAAAAGCCTCCCATTTATCAAAATAAAAGGATAGAAACAATAAAAAGGGTCGACCCTTTTTATTGTTTCTATCCTTTTATTTTGCCATGTTTTTGTGCTTTAGGTCATATTTTAGATTATAAATCCACCCCTTTTAACAGCTCACATACTCATGTATCTCGTTATTTTGTTAAAAATAAGATCATGCGCCCGGCTTATTGGCAGTTATACAGCCATTTAATTTTGAATTTCGGAAAATTCTGAAATACTGAAAATTCCCATTTTTCACGATAATCGTCTAAAATATTCAATTTTACCCATATTTTGGTGTCAAAATTACATATTATGATGTATCAAATGCATCTTTTGCAAAGAAAGTAAAACTTTAGTATGCTTTGTTCATTTATATGTACAGACGGTCATATTTTGGAGATTTTTAAGATTAATTTTGTTGGGGTAGGGGTAAGATTTTTAGTATTTAGAGACAAATTGAACACTCCTTATTTTTCTAAACAGTGTTTTTTAAATAACATATGTATCGGTTAAGATAATAAATTGGCATATCTGCAGATACATCCTCCAGATTTACCACATATAACGATTTACAAGTGAATTTTGGACAAATCTGAAATGCTAAAAATTTCCATTTTTTATCAATTTTTGATGAAATATTGAGTTTAAGCTGACAACTGGGATTTGAAATACCAAAATCATGATAGTATTCATGTAACTTTGTTATATGCAACGCAGAATTTGCGTGTGGTGGTTATTTTTATCCCAACATAGAAAAAATATTGACAATTTTGGGGAAATGTGTTGGGGTAGAGGTAAGATTTTCGGTATCTAAAGTCACATTCAACACCCCTTGTTTTTCAAAACAATGTTTTAAGACATCTAATGTATCGCCTAGAACAATTAATTTGCATATCTGCAGATATATTCTATAGATTTGATACATATTGCGATTTAACAGTTAACTATGGACAAATCTGAAATACTGAAAATTCAAATTTTTCATCAATTTGCGAAGCAATATTTAGTTTTAGTCGACCAATGGGTGTTAAAATACCAAATCATGATGTAATACATGCAACATTGTAATATACAACAGACATTTTGCATGTTCTGGTCATAGACAAAAAAAACACCAATTTCAGGGAAAATTTGGTGGGGTAGGGGTACAATTTTCAGTATTTAGAGTCACATATAACACTCCTTGTTTTTCTTAACTATGTTTTCAGACAACTAATGTATTGCTTAGAACAATTAATTGGAATATCTGCAGTTCTATTCTATAGATTTGATATATATTGCGATTTAACAATGAACTATGGACAAATCTGAAATGTTGGAAATTCCCATTTTTCATCAATTTTGGGAGAAATATTGAGTTTTAGTGGACCAATGGCTGTTGAAATACCACATTCTGATGTAATTCATGCATTAATGTTATATACAACACATGTTTTGTGTGTTCTGGTTATTTTTATGTGAAAATAGACAAAAAATTGACAATTTCAGGAAAAATTTGTTGGGGAGGGGGTAAAATTTTCTGTAATCAGAGTCACATTTAACACTCCTTGTTTTTCTAAGCAATGTTTTAAGACACCAAATGTGTCGCTTGGTACAATTAATTGGCATAGTTGCAGAAATATCCTCAAGATTTGGCATATATAACGATATAGCGGTGGACTTTGGACATTTCTAAAATGTCGAAAATTCCCATTTTTAACCAATTTCGGGCAAAATATTGAGTTTAAGTCAACAAATGGCAGTTAAAATATGAAATCATAATATAATTTATGCAACATTGTCCTATACAACACACATTTTGCGATTCTAGTAATTTTTATGCGAAAATAGACAAAAAATTGACAATTTTAGAGTAAATTTGTTGGGGTAGGGTTAAGTTTTATTGATAAATGATGTATATATTACCTAAAAATGGCCATTACTTGTTATGGTTGTAAAGCTTATATAAAAAGCTTTCATTTTATACCTTTTTTAAATGATATTTGTTTACTAAAAATAATAATAGGCAAAAGAAAGACAAAACTTAATCACAAACGAAATTATTCAAAGGTCCCTGTATTTGGTATATTTGAAAATAAAATTTTGGTCATTTAAAATATGTTAACATTGTCTTTACCTGTTTTATATTGAAAAAAATAGATTGAAAAGCTAAAAATAATTTTCAGAATCGGAAATTGAGATGCACTTCGGGTTCTCTAGACCATCAAACTTACGCAATTTCAATGAAAATATCAGTTTTTTCGTCAATATTTTATTAGGTAGGGGTACGTTTAATTGCGCTATGGAACGTATTGGGCATAGAAATCTTAAAAACTTGGGTTCTTTGTGAAGCTTATATGATAAGGAATCATTTGATACCTCGTTTTTATAACTTGAAGACATTTTGTCAACATTTTGAAGCAACTGAAAGAAAAACTTGAACGAAAAACGAAATTTTCCAAAATTTCGGTAGGTGGGTCTAAACATGGGCCGAATTGCACAAGTGTGTGCAGGTTATGCTCGTGTTAACATGTTTTATTTTGAAGAGGGGATGCATGCGGACTTGAAAAAATGGGTGGGGTTCGGAAGTGGGGGAGGGGGGGTGCACGGGGTGTTATTCCAGCCCATGGACTATAAAGGTTAACTCTTGTAAAATTAATTTTCATACACTTCAATAATTTTTTAGATTTTGTTAAAAAAATCATCAGCGATTAAATGTGAATGTAAGCACTAGGAAAACCAACAAATGAAAAAGCGCAAGTGCGATCTAGGAAACTAATATTCTGAGAAATAGCCACAGAGACTATGTAATGATAAATTTGGGAGTTTTGCACATGGATATACATGTATCAAAAAATTTTTCAAAAGTAGAGATAAACAAAAAAACGTTGTTTTAAGGACAACGTCTGCTTGATTTACAAGAAGCTCTTCCATTTAAAATTTTCTTATCAGTTTTTCAACGAAAACAAACGCATTGGCATGATGTTTATAGAATGTTTGGAATTTCTTTGAATAGTCTGATGTAAAAGCCAACGAATCTTTCATGTGTGCAGACAAAAATGTTTATCACAATAAATATATCTTTTTATTAGAAAAGCACATGGAGTTACCATTTAGATGTCCACGTAAAGGATATGTAAGCCAGGTATCGAGAGTTAAAGGTTTAATCATTAGAGTTCGCTGCTGTACAAAACCAGGTAATTATTACTCAAACACAGAAAGTTCACAGCATGAAGTCCAAATCATTAGAGTAAATCGAAATAATTGCAGTTAAAATAAGATAAAATTTATCGTAAAACAGTTTAACTTTTGAACAAAACGTACACTCAGATGCGCACAAAGGATACACCAACTCCCCTCAGCTAATAATCAAGGATGCATGCAAAGTTTTAAAGCAGTCTCTCCGGTAAAAAATATACTACCCGGATTTCGCGATTGTTTAAAAGTAGACAGTCAAAATTTCGTGTTTCGTTGCAGTTTTAAAATGATAAGATATATTGACTGTATTTCAACGCTTTATATACATTCTTGTATTGCTTGAGGTCGCTCACTCATCACATTTTTGAATTTGTGTCAGATTTCGGAACTCCTCTGATTTTCTTAAGTTCAATGGCTTAAAGAATTTTGCGTCCCCACTTTATATTTCTTAAATGATTTCTATAGGTCAAATGAGGATAACAAGTCTCATAAAATTCTTGAAAAGGGAAAATCCAGCACTGCATGAAATGATGCGTTTAAATAATTTCATAAAAAATTAAATTTCTAGTTGAAAATTTAATGTTTGATTTACTCAATATTAATTTTGATTTTTAGTCAAATTTAATTTTTTACGTTAAACATTAAATTTGGGTGCCTTTAATTTAGATTTAATCGTAATTAAATTTGAACTTTCAGAATAAAATAATATGTTTTTAAATCTGTAATTTATGGACATTTAATCTAAATTTACTGGTGATTATTTCTGTAATTTATTTGAGGAATAATAATTTTTTAAATTTGGAGTTTCTTAACATTTGGTTTTAATGTAATATCTGCCAAACTTATAATTTATTGGAGGAATAATGATAGTTTTAAATATGTTATTTATAAACATTTAATTAAAATTTATTGGTTATTAAATATGTGATTTATTGAAATAATAATAATATATCCTGAAATTTGTGATTTATTTCGTTTAAATGCAGTATTTTTTTCGAAACTAGAATTTAAATACCAGGCGCCGTGTCATCGAAAGTATCCTAAGATTTGTCCTAAGACATATCTTAGGATGAAAATTAGGACCATCTTTGGACTGTCTTATGACGTATCTTAGGGTGTAAACCGAAGCTGTCATAAGACCAACTTAGTAAAGATGTCCTAACTATGGTCTTAAGTGCTGTTTTTATCATTGATTATATTAGGAAAATGGAGTTTTAGTGGCATTCAAATGCCATGAACGGAAAGAAATCATTTCAAAAATATTTTAGAAAATAATTATATCAAATGTGAGTATTAAACAATTAATTGCAGTTAGTTTTATTAAAATGAAGTTGCATTCTAATGATTACATAAAAAATGAAAATTATGAAAGCTATTTGTGTTTTTGATTTTGGTTTAAAACACTTAAATCTGATAGTTTTCACTGAAATCGAAATCCTTATAAGGAGAAATCAACAAGTGAGATGTTTTAAACTGCCAATGTTCAATGTAACCAACAATGACCAAAGAAAATATCGTGCGCTATTGTTACATGATCATGATGATGAGTGAAAATCATTAAATGTAGCACATTTGTATTGTAAAATTGAAAATAGGTACATTTTATTGTTAACAACAAATTTAGTTACATTTTCATTGAGAAGAACGGGGAATTTAATCGATTGTGTAAGTTAAGATCGACTTAAGACACCTAAACAGGTGTCCTAAACTTAGGATGAATTTTGAGATGTATCCTAACTTAGGAGATGTTCGATGAACCCACTTATGACTAAGATTTGTCATAAGATGGTCTTAAGACATGTCTTAGTCCTAAGACATCTACGATGACACGGGCCCAGATTTTATTCAATCCAAAAACTTCAAATATACAATAAATTAAAAGAAAATTATATTCAATTTGAATATTTACAAAAGATATTTTTTTATTGATCAGTACCACTGCCAATCTCTGTATAACATCAAGGACTTGATAACATCATGATACAGTTCGTTATCATCATGCAGAATTACGATACTTTTATGATCAACTGTGTACGTATTAAAACCTCAAGTTGCATGATAAATGTACACGACAAGATGAAATACACGAACCATTCTTACATATTAATGCTTAGCTTGAATCTTCTACCTCGAGTTTTCAACCAGTCTGGGATTTTTTAAAATAAAATTTAACAGCGACCAGAAAATAACATTAATTACTGCATGTTCTCTTGTGATGTGGACTACACGGGAGAAAGTTTCACTCTCTATTGGTTATCTCCCTTACACGGGACATCAAGTCAAGATTTTATGAAAAAAGTGGAATTGTATGTAAAACATTTTCTCTTTACACATTATTCCTATAGGTCCCATCAGAATTGATTTTTACATTTAATATAGACACAACAATATGTTTTAGCAACAAAAGCAGTACCCGAACAATAGTCTTTGAATTATGAGCCTTGGGGATTATCAATAATCCTTTATATTTTTAATGCATAATCCTGCATCCTTAAAACCATATCCGCTAATACTCCGAAAAGCATTTCAAGCCAATGTTCCATGTAAAATGTTCTCCATTATCCCTAAATTAGCCTAAAATATTTTTTAGTTTCTAAGAAATTATTATCCAAATAAATAGTGTATTTCATAAATAAACCATAATTCCAAAACAAAATCAATAATCCATATTCTTAAAATAAAAAGGCAAAATTAACCATATCCCTAAACAAGATAACCAATCAATATTCCTTAAACCCCTATACAAGACTTAAGCCTGTAGTCCAGACGAGGGGTTAATACTTAGTATATTCATATTTGACTCAGTGTTGAGTCTTTTATTGAAACGGCATTCGAACTGAGGGAAAAAGATTAAAAAAAATCATTATAAAATATTTCCCGTTGTTTCTGTAGCGTCATGCAAGGAGTAAGATTACATTGAAAAGAATACGAAACGGGTAGTTCCAAAAAAAAAAAACGCGATATTTTGATTTGCTATTTAAATTTAATGACTATTGATATTTCCGTATTCCCAGGAAATCAAAGATTCCCCTTTAATAAAACATCGCCAAATCCTTTATGTTTATAATATGATTTCATTTTTTTAGAAATATGTTTTATTTGTAGCTAGCTATACAGTTTTCTTTTTCGTGTTCATTTACTCCATATTCTTTCGTAAAATATTTAATACAGGTGTTTGTCTTTTATTGCAGTGTGGAGTTGGTAAAACAATTCCCCGTGGTAGAGATGTATGCTCTTTATTTTTCTTAGATAAGGTGTACTTGTACATGAGATAATATTTCATATGTACACTTGGTTCAATTACTATTATCTAAATTTATGTAAATTCTAAAACCTAAGGATTAACTCCCTCCATCGTAGTTTTGTCCTTGGCTATATTTGATATCACTGATTATTCGGATTTCGTTTGGTTTTGTGCATTTTGGGAATTTTTGAAATTATGGATTTCCTTTGTTTGGGTTCTGGTGCTGCTTGGTGAGGAATTGATTTCCGAAATGGCCATGCAGCTCATTAGAATTGTTGCAGTTGGAGTTAACATATGTGTTATGGTCTCATGTTCATTTACTCCATATTCTTTCGTAAAATATGTTATATATGACTGTTCTAGATCCAAGTAATATTAGCAACCGTCTACGACGTAGCTGAAATAATACCGAATTTTGCGTTAAACATCACTCGGTCATAACAACTGAAGAAATTGTTACCTTTTCGTCTTCTATATGGTTATTAAAGATTAGGAGAAGGGACGAAAATGGGCACAAACTCGTTTTAACATAATCAGAATATTGTCAGTATGTGTTTATGATGATTTTTTTTATTACATGTATATATCCTTTGTGTAGAGCCATCTGTTTTCTGTTAAGAATGAATAGTTAGCATCTCGGAGTTTTACCGTATCCTTCATATCACATTTAATGTTTGATAAAATGAAGCATGATAATTTATAAGACGGAAACTAACAATAAGAAATATTTATTAGTCAGATCGAAGACATTTTATTGACATGCTACAAAATTAAAGAGTGGACGATTTCTTTGATAAGAGTAAACTTCACTATGTTAGAATGGCTTGCTTAATATAAGATTTTTACAATGAAACACTAGAGTATGTATGGTGGCATAGTTCTGCCCCCTACTTGTCAGATAATTAAGTAGACTTGTCAGATATTTATGTCAACATGTCAGATATTTATGTTGACTTGTCAGATAATTATGTTCACTTGTCAGATAAAAAATCATTTTAATATATGGTCGAACGCCAAGGTCTGCCATCCAAAAGTCAACATAAATATCTAACAAGACTACATAATCATCTGACAAGTCGACATAGATATCTGACAAGTCGACATAAGTATCTGACAAGTCCACATAATTATCTGACACGTCCACATAATTATCTGACAAGTCGACATAAATATCTCACAAGTCCACATGTGGACTTGCTAGATAATTATGCCGACTTGTCTGATAATTATGTCGACTTGTCAGATAATTATGTCGACTTGTCAGATATTTATGTCGACTTGTCAGATATTTATGTTGACTTTTGGATGGCAGACATTGGCATTAGATGGTTAATAGACCACATAATAAAATATTTTTTATCTGACAAGTGAA
>MJUU01012661.1:24244-35911 GCA_002080025.1 Modiolus philippinarum | reverse complement strand
TGTAAAATTAATTTTCATACACTTCAATAATTTTTTAGATTTTGTTAAAAAAATCATCAGCGATTAAATGTGAATGTAAGCACTAGGAAAACCAACAAATGAAAAAGCGCAAGTGCGATCTAGGAAACTAATATTCTGAGAAATAGCCACAGAGACTATGTAATGATAAATTTGGGAGTTTTGCACATGGATATACATGTATCAAAAAATTTTTCAAAAGTAGAGATAAACAAAAAAACGTTGTTTTAAGGACAACGTCTGCTTGATTTACAAGAAGCTCTTCCATTTAAAATTTTCTTATCAGTTTTTCAACGAAAACAAACGCATTGGCATGATGTTTATAGAATGTTTGGAATTTCTTTGAATAGTCTGATGTAAAAGCCAACGAATCTTTCATGTGTGCAGACAAAAATGTTTATCACAATAAATATATCTTTATATTAGAAAAGCACATGGAGTTACCATTTAGATGTCCACGTAAAGGATATGTAAGCCAGGTATCGAGAGTTAAAGGTTTAATCATTAGAGTTCGCTGCTGTACAAAACCAGGTAATTATTACTCAAACACAGAAAGTTCACAGCATGAAGTCCAAATCATTAGAGTAAATCGAAATAATTGCAGTTAAAATAAGATAAAATTTATCGTAAAACAGTTCTACGTTTAACTTTCGAACAAAACGTACACTCAGATGCGCACAAAGGATACACCAACTCCCCTCAGCTAATAATCAAGGATGCATGCAAAGTTTTAAAGCAGTCTCCCCGGTAAAAATATACTACCCGGATTTCGCGATTGTTTAAAAGTAGACAGTCAAAATTTCTTGTTTTAAAATGATATGATATATTGACTGTATTTCAACGCTTTATATACATTCTTGTATAGCTTGAGGTCGCTCACTCATCACATTTTTGAATTCGCGTCAGATTTCGAAACTCCTCTAATTTTCTTGATTTCAATGGCTTAAAGAATTTTGCGTCACCACTTTATATTTCTTAAATGATTTCTATAGGTCAAATGAAGACAACAAGTCTCATAAAATTCTTGAAAAGGGAAAATCCAGAGTAATCCATTTCCCGCCAAATTTTAAATGTCTTGTACCTCCGTTAAAAGCACATGGACCCATATATTTCTTTTAACCTATTCATTAAGCTTGCAATGTTTAATCAATTAAACAAACAATACCGAAATTACTGTGAATTTAGTTTCTGCATATGACATTTTGACAATCTATATCCCGTCTGTGCAGATTAATTCAAAACATTTGGAAATTCACTAGCCGAAATATTATAAAAGCTGACAGAGAACAATTACCAAATGGATCAAAAAGGGAAAGCCAAAATCAGCTAAAGACAGAGCTATTTCTTAAATTTAGACATTACACGACTTCAATTAAAATCTGTTTTCGGGCCAGCACTGAAATACTGTCTACTGGGTTGGTGACTACCTTCGTGGACTAACAGTCCACCAGCAGAGGAAATCGGCAATTGCCATCGGCCCAATGGTAATAAACAACAAATACCGAAGTTACTTTTTATTAAGTTTATGCACAGTTTCAAGAAATTCTTTATATAAACAACATCATTAGTGAGCCTCATCAATTAAAAATACAGTTTTCCTTTAAAGTAAAGTTTCTTATTACTTGTAAAATCGATAAACTTTGTTGTACCATCAATGTATTTTTTATGACCTACTCACATTTTCATGCAAGTTTTAAAATTCTTCCATCGTATATAACATTGTAGGTCTCTTCTATCAAGAGAATGACTGTGAAGACCACGTGAATTATGAAAATGCCATGGGAAAGACTTATACAGTATACAAAAATAAGTACTGGACTGGATTCTATTCCCCCGATGAAGCGTAAGTAAAGAAATGACAGCATTTTTTAAAAAGTTCTTCTCGTTTTGGATGTTATGTGTTCGAAAAAAATTAAGCGTGTGAGCTTGTGAATTAATGTAGTGAGTCATTAGAAAAATGACAAGATTAGGATATATTTGGGATTAACAGGCTTTCATAAATGATGAAAAGTTAAAGCAAATCGTTAATTTGACAATTCAATAATTTCAAATTTGTACTCAAAGGATTAAATTATAGTATAATTAATTTGGAATTTTTAATTTTTGAATTTGAAAAGTATTTTACCAACTTAAGTGACAAAAATATTTTATTGCTAAGCGAATTTAGAACGAAAATAACCCATTGAATACGGTGGATGGAATAATATCCCTACAGAAAACAGAATTCGCATATAATGCGACGATCAAGAAATTGGAGATATGAATTTCATTATTTGCTTAAATGCAAATATTTCAAAAATCAACGAAAAAATGAAAAAAAAACTAAATATTTAAAGAAAAACATTCAACATAGACAAAAAATTGTTAATGACAGCAACCCCAAAAATGGAACTTCAAAATCGTTGCCGCTCCATAAAAATCATAAATAATAGTGTGTTGACTCTTGTTAACCCCTAATTCGTTACAATTTGTATATAATGTAAATAGTGTGCGTTTTGAGGGGGTGCGCATTTATATATACATGTGTGTGTATGTCTCTGTAACTGTAATAGTTTATGAGAAATAAAGAAATCTAAAATCTTAAATAATACATAAAATGCGAACTGAAGTAACTGAGATAACTAGTGATAAACTAGTTTCTTGCAAAGTGTGAACTATTTTGTGTTCCATATTCAGACTATTAGATCCAAATAATTTAATAATGCACAAATGACTTCATGTTGATAGATCGGCAAACGAATACCAAAGCAAATAAGGGTAAAAGGAAATTCCAAAATCAAAATTCCCAAAACACGGCAACCAATATCTAACACGATTTGAGACAGCATGACCAAGACAAATAAACAAAATTGAACAAAAACACCATACAACTAGAGCAATAACAGTGTGAACCCCTGCAAAAACTTGAGGTATCATTAGGTGTTTCAAAAGGTTAGCATGATCTTCACCACGCATGGCATATGATATTGATATCAGTATTTTGTATATCATCACGAACTATTTATGTTACTTTTTAGGGACCGATGAGACGCAAAACATGTTTCTGTATACAGTAAAATTACGATATCAAATATGGTTAGATGCAAGGACGGATTTTTGTTTACATCTTTTTCTTGCAACTTTTTTTTATCTTTTCAGAAAAACTTGGATAAATACAGAATGCAGCTACACCAAGTATTAGAGTATAAGTGTGATTTAAATAAATAAAGATTTCAAAATGTATGAAAAATACCATTTGTACAGACTTAAAATGTTGATCTAGCCACCTTCAAGACTCCGATTAATTGTATTTTCATTATTGTTGTTTTTCTTTTCATTTGGATAAAGATGTAAAATTAAAATGTAAAGTAGTTAAACATCTCAGTTTTTCAAAAAAAAGTTTGATACGAATCAAAATTTAAAAACCTTTTCAGACTTTGCAATTCAAAGCATGCATGTATGTCTGTGCAAACTATTAAATTTATAATAATATAAGTGTGAAAGTAGGTATGAAATAAAGTAATGAATTTCAATAGTTTGAATTAAAATACATGACTGATTTGAGCCATATAGACTGAAAAGTGTACCCAATTTTAATCAAAAAATATACTAAAATTTCAGAAAAATCTACCGTTGCATTTTTTCAAAATTGAGAATAAAGTATGCGAATATCAATAAAAATTGCTGAATCTATGCTTGAAATAACCTCCCTTGACAGAAAATTTTAGTTGAAATATTTTTTTTTATCATTTTTAGATATCATTGCATAAGATGTAGAGTTAATGTGCTAGTAATAAATAACTGGATGCTGGGAAGTGATTTTGAAGACAAAAAGAATATTTATTTGATTTGTGAAAAAAAATGTTGCAATTTTTAATTTTTATTTATACCTATCACAATGGTGCTATTTATTTATGAAAGTATTATGAAAGTGAAAAACAGAGTTATCCTCCAATACCCCAGGTCTACCCCCTTAAGGCATATTTTAAAGCTAAACCTTTGCTGTTTTTTTATTACTTGCACCAGTTTTGTTTTGAACCTTATCAGTGTCTGAGAAATGTCTTCATGTTTCTTTCGTCTTGGATTAAGAAATATTTTCTTCTCCACTTATTTTTTTTTCAGTACATTTCAAAAGAAATGTTTTCACTAAAGGTGGCAACAGAATGCGAAATAAACTTTTCTGCATATAAACATCTTCCAAAACAATGGAAACTTGACAACGAGGTGAAACCCGAAATTTAAGATATGTTGTCAACATAAAGACAACTGTTAATATTCATGTGTCGTTTGCAACAGCTCGTTACATGAACACAAATCTGTTACATGTGATGTTTACTTAGAATGGCAAAATCTAAAAATGCGTCTAAACAATAGTATTGGATGTGCAAGAATTGTTCCAAGTATGATTTTTTTTTACATTAACTTTTATGTTGTAAAATAAAACAACGACAGTAGAATACCGAAGGAACAAGGGAAGCGAAGACTACAAAAATCGAAATCCAAAGACATGGCAAAAAGGGCACCAGAGAAAAACAAAGACAAAACAAGGACGTGAGACAGCTACAATGCACGGAAATAAAAAGACGACATTAAAAACTAAGGCACTCATAGTGTGAACTCGCATGAAAACCGGGAATGACATCAGGTGCTCCGGAAGGGAAAGCATGTGCTGCTCCGCTAGCGACACCCGCCACACTATCAGTGAGTCAATCCAGGGTAGAGTCAAAACCGGTTATGTCAAATCCGTGGAGATATATTGATATAAATGATTACTAATATCAATTTTAAGAATTGTATACCGAATGTATAAATAAATTTCATGATGAATGTAATTAAATACGAAATTTAATTAAAAAAAAATGTGCTAACTAAGATATAAAAAATAAAATATTGACTTTTTATTTTCTTTTATAAATATTTTTTTTTTTGGCGAATTTTCCCTTTGATTGAGATACTTATATAATATACAAGATATCTCTTATATTTGAATTTATATAAGATATATTATATATTATATGAGATATCTTAAATAGCTAGTAAATATGAAAAGGGCGTGCCATAAAAACATGCATGCACGTACATTTGAAAAATAATCATTGAATATTGTAGTTTTAAGATGGGAATGTGATAGGAAAATAGTTGTCGGCATATGCCATTTAACTTCATAGGTTCCTTGTGAAGCTGTTCTATGTAGAGAATTACTGGTATGCGTATGTACCCTAACAAAGCACCATGTACCCATAAATTTAAATTCGAAGGGTACATGCGACCCCAACTGCTAAAAGCAGTGGGCATACTGTAAAACACAGATTTTACCAACTCGACACATTTGTATCAGTCCATATTACCAAAATATCTTACTTCATACATTTGTTTTAGTTCGTATCACCCAAAAATAGCATTAAAACAGAGATTTTACTTACTCGACACTTTTGTTTAAGTCCATATCACCGCAATATAGCATTAAAACACAGATTTTACCAACTCGACACATTTATGTTAGTCCGTATCACCCAAATATAGCATTAAAACACAGAGTTTACCAACTTGACACATTTGTTTTAGTTCATATCACCTAAAGACAATGGATAGAATTAAAACACATATTTTACCAGCATCTTACTTCACGAATATGTTTTCGTCCAAATTACCCAAACATAGCATTGAAATATAGATTTTACTTACTCGACACATTTATTTTAGTCCATATTACCCAAACATGGCATTTAAATATAGATTTTACTTATTTGACACACTAGTAGTAGTCCATATCACCCAAATATAGTATTAGAACACAAATTTTAACAACTAAACACATTTCTTTTAGTCCATATTACCAAAATACAGTATTAGAACACAGATGTTACCAACTCTACACATTTGTTTTAGTCCATATTACCAAAGAATCTTACTCGATATATTTGTTATAGTCCATATTACCCAAACATAGCATTGAAATATAGATTTTACTTTCTTGACACATTTCTTTTAGTTAATATCACCAAAATATAGCAGTAAAACACAGATTTTTCCAACTCGACACATTTGTTTTAGTCCAGAATACAGAATATCTTACTCAATACATTTGTTTAAGCCCATATTACCCAATATAGCATTGAAATACATATTTAACTTCCTCGACACATTTGTTGTACTTCATATCACCCAAATATAGCATTAAAACACAGATTTTACCAACTCGACACATTTTTTAGTCCATATTACCAAAATATCTGACTCGATACATTTGTTTTAGTGCATATTACCCAAACAGAACATTTACACACAGATTTTACCAACTCGACACATTTGTGTTAGTCTATATCACCCACATATAGCATTAAAAAGCAGAATCCGTTCAGGGGTTTCCGAGGAGTTGCGCCCACAAAAGTGTTCCTAAGCTGTAGCATGCATTAAGTCGATAAAGTCCCATAACTCCTGTCAAATTTGTCAAATGGCGATGCGATATGATCTAGTACTATTGGTGACTAACAATCCTGTAAAATTTGAATGAATTCTGAGCAGCGGTTTTTAAGGAGTTGCGTCCACAACATTTGCCATTGTATAACAATGTGGACATAATCAAAGTCCCATAATTCCCACAAAATATGACGAATTACAATGGCGATACAATATGATCTAGTATTAATGGTGACTAACAATTCTGTAAAATTTGAATGAAGGGTATATAAAATGATATTAGGGAAAAAAATTACGAGGTAGCTTTGAAATGGATAACAGCTGAGAAGTCCGACAGACATATATAAACATGACAATGTCATCCTTAACCTTTTATCTATCGATACTCTTTTGTTTTTTTTTTCATTTTTCACCCGACACAATTTCATTATCTTTAACACTATCGGCTAAGTGCAATCGATGAGATCATCATCATATTCAAAACAGCAGATAAAGTAATTCTTATTGTCATACAATCAAATCAACATTGTTTATTACAGTAATAATGATGACTTTTAAAACAGGTGCATACGTTGTTCCAACTATGATAATGATCTCCAAGTAGTGATTCTCGTCTCTTTGGCCCCATAAGGCCTATGTTAAATTTCATTTTTCCATCCCTCGTGCAATCAACCGTGACTTATACTTTCAGACCAGTCTTCCAGCGTCCTGAACGTAGAGCACCGCAAACGTAGTGTAGCTGTGTGAGAGTAGTGGGACGCGGGGGGACGTTGTTTTCAGTACCGCCCTACCCATTCCATAACTTATTTAGTTTTTATGTACTTATTGTCTTGTTTTGTATTGTACCATAATTTCTTATTTTTCTGTTCATGGTACAGATTTTTCCATTGTTCTTTTTCTGAATAAATCCCCTTTTCATATTTTTTCTGTGTCTCCGTCTTGTGTTGTGTTCTCCATTGACTTATTCATATTTATTTATCTTAGTTTTGTATTTTCTCAACCCCTCAGCTGGTTCTTTTAGTCCATTGTTGCCAGCCGTTTCTTTATACTTCTTTAGAATTAACCTCTTTAGAATGCCTATATCGATAAAACCCAAGCCTCTATATGTGTTTCCATTTTCTGTTTTCAATACATGTTTTTACTTGTTGCAATGATAAATAATCAACTAATATACATATATACATATTTTATTTTCCCCGCCAAGAAGCAGTCATGGGTCGGAAATGGGGAGTTGGAGGTTCCTAAAAAACTTTAAAAAATTATGAAAAATATATATATTAAAAAAAAAAATTAAAAAAAAACGGTAAAAAAAATAAATAAAAAACTATTGTGATGTCTTTTCTCTCTTCCTCCTCTCCCATTAAGGCTCAAATCCTCCTCTCAAATTACCGAGATTAGCACGCGAGTAGTCCGAGCAGCGAAATGAGAGAGCGAGCAGTGAAAACTAGCAACGTGAGCATAGCTTTAAATGGCTTATTTATTGCTTTTCCCACCACAAGGCACTTGTCACCACCGCAACTTATCGCTAAATTCCCGAGATTAGCATGGGAGCAGCACGAGCAGCGAAATGAGCACGCGAGCAGTGAAAACGAGCAGCATGAGAATAACATTAAACAGCGATTTTGTCCCTTTTCCCATCGCTCGGCAGCAGCAACAGCAATATTCCCGAGATGAGTACGCGAGCAACGAAATGAGCACGCGAGCATACCCTTAAATAGCGATTTTGTCGCATTTCCCACCGCACAGCGCCTGCAGCAGCAGCAGCAATATTCCCGACATGAGCACGCGAGCATACCTTTAAGCAGCGAATTTGTAGCTTTTCCCACCGCACAGCGGCTGCAGCAGCAATTTTCCCGAGATGAGCACGAGAGTAGCACGAGCAAAGAAATGAGCGCGCGAGCAGTGAAAACGAGCAACGTGAGCATACCTTTAAACGGCTTATTTATTGCTTTTCCCACCACAAGGCACTTGTCACCACCGCAACTTATCGCTAAATTCCCGAGAAGAGCATGCGAGCAGCACGAGCAGCGAAATGAGCACGCGAGCAGTGAAAATGAGCAGCATGAGAATAACATTAAACAGCGATTTTGTCCCTTTTCCCACCGCTCGGCAGCAGCAGCAGCAGCAATATTCCCGAGATGAGCACGCGAGCATACCTTTAAGCAGCGAATTTGTAGCTTTGCCCACCGCACAGCAGCTGTAGCAGCAATTTTCCCGAGATGAGCAAGACAGTAGCACGAGCAGCGAAATGAGCACGGGAGCATACCCTTAAACAGCAAATTTGTCGCTTTTCCCACCGCACAGCAGCTGCAGCAGCAGCAGCAGCAATATTCCCGAGATGAGCACGCGAGCAATACTAGCAGCGAAATGAGCACACGAGCAGTGAAACGAGCACGCGAGGAGCGACATTCCCAATCTAGCCGTATTTTAAGCTTTGTTCTGTAAAATGTTGTCATTCGTACTTCGAATCCAGAGACAGGAAGACGTCTATAATGTATCACTGCGACCTTTGTGAATACACGACCAATCGTCACTTCAGTCTTGTTCGCCACAAGAGTCAGAAACACGACATGGAAGATACTTCCCCAACTGAATCGGATACAGAGTCCAACATATCAGAAGAAAGCAATCACGAATCTGCATATAGCAACGAGGAAAGTAACGACTCTAATACATCAGAAGAATCCACGGACGAAAATACTGACGATGAAGATGACCAAGAGTCTCCATGGAAGCTGATCGTGAATCAAACATTTGACAAACTCGAAGCATAATACACCAAGAAAGTAGAACAGTTGATGGAAGAAGGACACGACTCCGAAAAGGCTCGTTTAGCCGCAAATGAAGACATGAATAAACCTTTTTAGAGACCATATGAGAAATCAATACCTGGAAACGGTGTTCTGTGTGCAGGATTTCAACAAAGATCCAATTCATAAAAAGATGAGAGATACAGCCAAACGTTTAAGAGATGAAGAAGTACGACACCAGGGAATCTTGGCAATATGCAGTGAAGAAAAGAAAATATCTGTTAGATGACGTATTGAACATGTTTGAACCACCACCAGTCGAAAACAGCAACGACTCGATGTAAAGTCTTAGAAGAAAGGGGGTGGGGGTAATGCGGCCTATCCTTTAAGATAGCCAGTCACAAGCCTGGATAAACGCAGAGTGCCCCTTTGTTAAAATTAACCAAAAGACCTCCTTGTCAAAATTTTGGACCCCTTTTACACCCATACTATTAGAGATAGGACTTAACATATGTCTCCGTTCGATTTAGAATGACAAAGATACCCTGAAAACATATATAACATCGCTATAGTACTTGACTTAGGAAAAATTGCATTTTGGGCCCTTCCCGAAATTTTGGACCCTCGTAGCACCCATACTATTAGAGATACGGCTTAACACATGCCACCATTTGCTTTAGATGGTCAAAGTTACCCCGAAAACATATATCTCACGTCTATATTACTTAACTAAGAAATAAATTGAAATTTTGGTCATTCCCGAATTTTCGGGTACCCCTATCTCCGAAACGGTAAAAGATAGAGACTTGCAACCTTCACCAGTTGCTGTAGAAGCTCAAAGTTTCCCCGGATTGATATATACATTGTACGGGAAACGAACGAGAACTCTGGAAATCGAGGTTAAAAATAGTAGTTGAAATCCTGCATCCAGAACACCGTTTCCAGGTATTGATTTCTCATATGGTCTTCATATACAGCTAAACGAGCCTTTTCGGAGTCGTGTCCTTCTTCCATCAACTCTTCTACTTTCTTGGTGTATTCTGCTTCGAGTTTGTCAAATGTTTGATTCACGATCAGCTTCCATGGAGACTCTTGGTCATCTTCATCGTCAGTATTTTCGTCGATGGACTCTTCTGATGTATAAGAGTTGTTACTTTCCTCGTTGCCATATGCAGATTCGTGATTGCTTTCTTCTGATATGTTGGAATCTGTATCCGATTCAGTTGGGGAAGTATCTTCCATGTCGTGTTTTTGACTCTTTTGGCGAACAAGATTGAAGTGACGATTGGTCGTGTATTCACAAAGGTCGCAGTGATACATTATAGACGTCTTCCTCTCTCTGGATTCGAAGTACGAATGACAACATTTTACAGAACAAAGCTTTAAACACGGCTAGATTGGGAATGTCGCTGCTGGCGTGCTCGTTTCACTGCTCGTGTGCTCATTTCGCTGCTCGTACTGCTCGCGTGCTTATCTCGGGAATATTGCTGCTGCTTCTGCAGCTGTTGTGCGGTGGGAAAAGCGACAAATTTGCTGTTCAAGGGTATGCTTGCGTGCTCATGTCGCTGCTCAAGCTGCTCGCGTGCTCATCTCGGGAAAATTGCTGCTGCTGCTGCAGCCGCTGTGCGCTGCGAAAAGCTACATATTCGCTGCTTAAAGGTATGTTCGTGTGCTCATCTCGGGAATATTGCTGCTGCTGTTGCAGGCGCTGTGCGGTGGGAAATGCGACAAAATCGCTGTTTAAGGGTATGCTCGCGTGCTCATTTCGTTGCTCGCGTACTCATCTCGGGAATATTGCTGCTGCTGCTGCTGCCGAGTGGTGGGAAAAGGGACAAATTCGCTGTTTAATGGTATTCTCACGCTGCTCGTTTTCACTGCTCGCGTGCTCATTTCGCTGCTCGTGCTGCTGGCGTGCTCATCTCGGGAATTTAGCGGTAAGTTGTGGTGGTGACAAGTGCCTTGTGATTTGAAAAGCTACAAATAAGCCGTTTAAAGGTATGCTCACGCTGCTCGTTTTCACTGCTCGCGAGCTCATTTCACTGCTCGTACTGCTCGCGTGCTCATCTTGGTAATTTGAGAGGAGGATTTGAGCCTTAATGAGAGAGGAGGAAGAGAGAAAAGACATCACAATATTTTTTATTTACTTTTTTTATCGTTTTTTTTTTACTTTTTTTT
Source organism: Modiolus philippinarum (assembly GCA_002080025.1). Lineage (NCBI taxonomy): Eukaryota > Metazoa > Mollusca > Bivalvia > Mytilida > Modiolidae > Modiolus > Modiolus philippinarum. Next base: position 24,569 of record MJUU01012661.1, on the reverse strand, counting down.
TAATATATATCTTTTTCATAATTTTTTAGGAACCTCAAAGTCCCCATTCCCGACCCATGACTGCTTCATGGCGGGGAAAATAAAATATGTATATGTGTATATTAGTTGATTATTTATCATTGCAACAAGTAAAAACAGAAAATGAAAATGGGTTTTATCGATATAGGCATTCTAAAGAGGTTAATTCTAAAGAAGTATAAAGTAACGGCTGGCAACAATAGACTAATAGAGCCAGCTGAGGGGTTGAGAAAATACAAAACTAAGATGAATAAATATGAATAAGTACAATGGAGAACACAACACAAGACGGAGACACAGAAAAAAA
>MJUU01012661.1:0-14990 GCA_002080025.1 Modiolus philippinarum | reverse complement strand
ACGGAACATCGCCGTCGAGATGGGGAAAATTGACTATAGGGAAGGAGAAATCATCCCTTTTATCATAAACCTTAGTGTTTAACTTTCCTTAATTTATTGATATATCAAGATCAAGAAAAGGAGTATAATCACTGCTGCTATTGGATTTATTTAAAGTAAGTTTTCTACAGTAATTAGTTATTTCATGATCTCACTCGAACGCTTTAAATAACGATATAAACAGTGGTATGATTGTTTTTTAAAATGACCGAGATCTAGCCAAGTGACGTCACTCAGCTAAACTTTGTAGCAGAAATGAATAATAAATCTCGTTTTTCTCCTAAACCCATGAGAATTTTATACTTTAAACTTGGTCAACATGTTCACAATGTTACTTAGAATAAATTAAGGTCTTATTCAAAATTTAGTGAATTTTCCCTTTAATGTAATGTGCATTGAGATCATTGACGCGTGGAAATTGACATCGCAATCAGCTACCACAGATACAGAGAAATTTACCCCTACATTTAATTACAAATAATTCGTAACATTTTCACTCAGCTGACAAGCAAATACTATTTTTATTATAGATGTTTAAAGCTGTAATTATAATTCAACCGAGCTTACTGAAAAGATACCCAGGTTTGTCACCAGCATGGAACCATGTACTTGTCATTGCTATTGATTGCTGTGTACATCTTTTTATAATGCAACATAGTTCCTATATCTACAACACTTATCGTTGTTTATCGTTCCTACTGTATACACGGGAAAAAATTATTGTTAGACTTAACATTCATTTTAAGGATAAGTAATCAATATTCGATGTATTCACAAATACAACATTAGAAACTAAATTCTCCCAACTTAACATAATTGGGAGAACACGACAGAAGAATATTCAAATGAAATTTATCATAAGAGAATTAGGTTTCACAACTCGTTAGGCTTATATATTGCTTGTTATCAACTCTCGCTATTTAATTAAAATTAAAAACGATGAAGCTCGTTAATTATTATTGTGTAATTAAATAGATCGAGTTGATAACAATCGATACAAGTCTCACTCATCATGAAACCTATAATTCCTCATAAGTATAAGGAAAACTCCCGGGATATTTTATACATTTATTTCCATAATTAGAGTTATACATTTCTATATGATCAGAGTTAAGTAAATACCCCCCCCCAAAAAAAAAATAAATAAATAAATTAAATAAAAAGAAAAGAATAGACTAGAAACAATCCCTGATAGTATATAAAAAAGCTTTCACTCAAATTTAACTTATGTTTAACATAAGTGCCTCTTGTAAAGTGCTTATAAAGGCGATATATGAANNCCCCCCCCCCCAAAAAAAAAAATAAATAAATAAATAAATAAAATAAAAAGAAAAGAATAGACTAGAAACAATCCCTAATAGTATATAAAAAAGCTTTCACTCAAATTTAACTTATGTTTAACATAAGTGCCTCTTGTAAAGTGCTTATAAAGGCGATATATGAATATCAAATATGGAAGGATATTATACTTTGTTCATTAAAAATTCACCAAAGCATGCAATATGTATGTCATTAACACCTATTGGTTGGTGGTATTCATTAAATTATAAGGGACCGACCATTTAACCTGAAGGGGGGGGTTATGGTTTTTTTTCTGGACAGAAAATTTTTTTCGCGCTTCGCGCGAAACAAATTATTTCTTTTTTTCACGCGTATCAACGAAATATTTTTTTCCAAAATTAACATAATTTTTTGGGGCAGAATGCCTCCTACAGAAATTTTTTTTTCATCATTTTGGCAGCCAAAATATTTTTTTCACATAAAACCAGATCCAAAATATTTTTTTTAGAAAAAAACCATAGCCCCCCCCTCTTTCAAGTTAAATGGTCGGTCCCTCGTTCATCTGTGATAAGATCTTGTTTTACTTTGTCCGTGCTTGTTTGCCTGCAAGGCTTTATTTCTTTTATAGTACAGCGCTTCAATGTGTAAACACTTGATTCACTAAAGAAAAAAAAATCCAATAGCTGCAATTCAACACAGACATTGAAACTTAGTATTCTAATAGGTCTGATTGCTTGAAAGGATCGGCTATACAATTATACTTGGGTTCATCGTGTCCGAGTCTTGTCCAAAATGGTCGACAGCTAGGAATAAGGTTTAACGTTAAACTCAAATGTAAAATACATTAAAAAGCCTCCTCTTCGACCAACTGCTAATTCCATATTATTCGAATCTATATTCAAAAACAAATTACTGGTTACATGTACACGTACACGTAACTTTATTTTCAAAAATCAACATTGAATAAGCGTGAAACGAGAAAATGAAAATAATAATAAGAGGGTACGGGAATTTAAAAGAACGATAAGCGGAATCCGGAATCAGAACCCCAAATGAGCTCGAGACCTTTATAATTGATTAAAAACCTAGCGTTAGAAAATTTCAATGAAAGTAATTTACGCTTTGAAAAAAAAATGACATGAAGAATATTAGAAAGTTAACGATAAAATGAAATAAAGTTCCCTTTGGCGAAGCCGTTAGGGGACTAATAAAAAACAGCCTAGTAGGGTGACATGTATTGTGATGTTTCTAATTTGAAGCCATTAACCAAACCAGTCCGAGACAATAAACCTAGCCAGTCCGACTAAAACTTATGAGTCACCGGTACTTTTAAACCTCGATTAGAAAAAACATGGATGTCATGGAACCAAAACGCTTTCAATCGTAGTAGTGACAACAGAAAATGTCACAGTGTACAAAAAATCTTAAATAAAAAAAAATTAGCCGTCATTGTATCATATAGCTTACTGTAGTCATTTCTGCTAATATTTGTTCCATTCTACCCTACAAAGAGGTATGGCCATTTACCCGTGAATTTATTTCCTTAAGCATACTAATTTTGCGAATACATCAAATCTTCTAGAAAACTGCTTTAAGAGATCATAAAACTGCTTTAATCAATCCAAATGCATTTGCGTAAATTTAGATAAAGGTTTCGGCCACTGAACTTGCCACTCGCAAGCAATTTTGACAGATTTTGACAATTTTTGTAGATTTTTGTTAAAATTCGTTGCATAGGACATCCAGGACCAAAATAAACTTATTGCTATTTGGAAAGGCAAATGTTTATACGTTCGCAGCAAAAATTGATGTTGGTTCCCGGTGTCCTTTGAGTAGTACCATCTCAAAAACTGTAAAATAGCTAAAATTGATATATAATAGGAAAAAGAAGGGAAACGAGGAATGTGGCAAAGAGAAAACCACCCGAAGGGCAGTAATAACAACTATTTACAGCCATGTTCGACTGCTAATAACTCAGAAAACATACAATGGTGGCATATATTATTTTTATTTCTAATAAGTACACATACCAGTGGCCACTCTAAACGATTTTCGACAACATTTGAGCATATTCTGAAAATGACCCAACATAGGAAAAAATCTCACGCCTTAATGGTCATACTTCTTTATGTAAAAGAGCAGCTTTTGTCTACCAATCCGATTAAATTTTTCCCGAAAAATAAAAAAAATAACGTACGTCTACAGTTCTTAAAGACTATAAGTCTAGACGTAACAAATTAAGTTATATTCTCTGTACCCGTTATATGTTTATGAGAATAAAAATAGTGTTATTTAAAAATGTATGTTTCTGTATTGGCCCTGTATAGATTCGAAGTTAGTATTGGTCCCGATATTCGGGGGGTATAGGGCCAATACAGCTGATGGAGAATCTAAACGGGCCCAATACAGAAACAGACAGTTCAAAACACTTTTATTAACAAATCACTCACTCTCCAACTGAACTTAATGAACCCCGTATTGGCCGCGGACATTACAGGATTTTCCTGTATTTGTCCCGTTTCGCAAAAGCTGTAACTAAGCCATCAGTATGAAACATGCCGTTTTTGCAATATGAAGGCTCATTTTTATCATATTATTCAATACAAAGTGGCTTTTTCCCCGGCTAGCCTATTTTTTCCGACAGTTTGCAGGGATAAGAGCTTTTGATAACATCTGAATAAATTATATAAGTCGTCTACTTGCAATTTCTGTGAAACAAAAGTTAGTTAAAATATAGGAAAGCTGTTGGAAATTGATAAATATACAAAAATGATTAATAGTATGCATCATTTATGGTCGGAAAAATAGACAAATTTTATTATTTGTCCGACTGGCCGGGAAAATAGACAATAAGTTCTATTTTTCTGGCCATTGAAATTAAGATATAAAATTAATTATTACAATGTCGCAAAAATTTTCATTTATCAAATTATTAAAATTTAAGGTTCTTTAAAAGTGAAAAAATGTATATATTTTTTAATCAAATAATTTGTGCATTTCATTATTTGGCCGAAAGAATAGGCTTTTTCCTATTTTTCCGGCTAGCGAGAAGAATAGCAATGAGTATTGAGATTTAAAAATATCGCGAGATCCTTGAATGTGACAAATTACATGTACAGAAGGTCAATATTTAGTACAAAGGTATAATAATTATATAACAAACGAGCCCGTTTTCCAGGTAAGTAAGTTCATTATTTACCGTCACTGACAGATTATTTGGTCTTAAAAGGATATTAATGTCACATAGGCGTGCAATTTCTAAAACTGCAACAAGCTAACAAAATACCCTTAAAAAATTAATATGGCTTACAAAAACATGTACATGTGGATTTGTACATTTTTCGGCTGAAACTGACCAGTGTGCCATATTTATAATATTTACATTTAGATTATAGATGTTTATTTCATCTATTCAGTGGCGGATTTAGGGGGCGGGCCGGGTGGTCCCGCCTCCCCCCTTAGGTCGGAAAATATTTAAAATTCCTAGGGGTTTTTACAAAAAATGGGTTCCTGCCCCCCCCCCCCTTTTTGAAAAAAATATTGGTCGGCCCCCCCTTAGCAGAAAGTCTGGATCGCCACTGCTATTGTTATCATCTTGAATATAAATACACATGTATTAATCATATTTATAACATGATCATTAATTCGTACATGTATGAACATTTGTATTCGTGTCGAGTATGGTGTTTTTGTTATATTGTTATTTGAATTCATAATTAGTAGATTACTGTCAAAATGACAGTTGTACGTGTTTATATTAAAATCAATCCAGCTTTTGATTGATCCCGGATTTCCCTGTTAAAGGTATGTGTACATACATATCTTCATGTATATATTCCTTATGTTTTTAGGAAATGTACAATTTAAGTATATAATCTTGTTGTTTGATATCATATATCGCGTGAATATAAAATTCAATATAATTGTGCTACATAATTTAAACAGAATCCGTGTGGTGTTTTCAAATATAATTTGTAATAGGGACCACATTCGAGCTACAGAGAGCATTGTCGCATGTTTTAGGCTGAATACAAATAATTAAATCTCATATTTGAAGAAACTACGTGAGTGAAATTGTTTTGTATGGTTAAAGATTATTTTAACATTATACAATTATAATAGTCTGTGTATAAGGTCGATACGATGTTATATCGACCTGGAAAAGTATATCGACCGAGGATGAATGATGTTATTTCGACCCGAGAAAAGCATATCGACCGAGGATGAAATACTTTTCCAGGTCGATATAACATCGTATCGACCTCATTCAAAGACTACAATTGTTATATAATTAATTTACAGAAACACTGAAAAGGTCATTTTTATCCTTTTCTAAATAATTAGATGCAAGACACAATTGAAATATTTCAAAAATGAATTTTTAAAAGTTAAAACACTATAATATAATTACAGTGTGTATAATATATACATTTATTATATAGATAGCGGTGATATATCGAGTTTTCTCAGTTAAATAAATGTCATATTGTCACCGGTGACAATAAAGGATTTCTAGTCACTGGATGACGTCTTAATGAAGCGACGTCACAATGTGGTCGTCAAGTAAACAACTGGCGTATTGACATGAAAAAATAATCCGCATCTAAAATCTCGGTTTTTGAGTAGAAAATCTATATAATAAAAAGCATAACTAATTGGCCGTCATGAATATCAATAAAAATGTCACTCGTGTCGATCAACGCAGTGGATTTAACTCGTTGCAGAACAAGTTCTGCAACTCTTTAAATCCTTCTGCGTTGTTCGGCACTCGTGACATTTTTATTGATATTCATGACGGTCAATTAGTTATACTATAATTATACTGCAACCTCTATATTAAAGCAAGTAAATTACATTGGCTGTATTGACGTCAACAATATGTTTCTGTAGCAATTGGTCCATGACGTTTAAAAAAAAACATGGATTCATCACAACCTAAAGGCGTCCGCTTCACTTTTAACATTCTTTGTGCCATGGGCCTTTTTTGGCCTATTATTTTTTACTACGTTGAGTGCCAAGGGCCTATTTTGGGCCTATGTTTGTCTGAGACGTTGTCGTAGAGTATCCTCACTGTGACGTAACGTCATTGTGGTGCAACCCTGAAAGAAAAGAGGCGCCAACATCGACTAATTCTGGCGGGAATTAAATAAATGTCTGTTTTTCAATTTAATTGTTGCTAAGAGTTCTCATTTCAATTTATTTAGGATTATATATTTCTAAACATTCTTTAAATTAGTTTTATTTCAGGAATATCCGGGAATTTTATTCAGCTTTCGCTTTAAAAAAATCATTGCATCATTAGATCGTCTCCGAAATACACGTTTAATTATTCTTGGCTTCGAGTTGTTATTACTCCCCTTTGGGTCGTTGTCTCTTTGACACATTCCCCGCTGTCCTTCTTTTTTCTATTCATTGCATAGAGTAAATCAAAAATGTAATTATTTGAATCAGCCTATTATCTATTTTAACAAAATGAAAAACTAAAGAACACCAGAAGTTGCATATAAAACAGTAAATTTCGTTATGCTGTACACGTGTTTCAAGGAGTAACCTATCATCAGCAGCATTAGAATCAAATATATGGAATGCCATAATCCAAAAGTTGTAAATTAAGAAGTACTCATTTCCAAAAATATCGAAATAGGAGGCCAAATCCAGTACCAAGGACATCCACCGAGTGCCATACACGGAACCGACTTATTCAGAGTGTTATTAACAGTGCTACATTTTCATGTTTTTTTTTTTTAAAGAACAGGTTTTCCAGCGCTAGCAAGGATATGTATCAATGCGTCTATGGTGCTAGTAACGAAGCAGCACATCCCTGTTATTTTGAATTGCATTTTATTAATTCAACGGATGACAAAATGATAAAATTAGATCATCAGTTTTTTTACCTCTTTGATTCGTCTGAAACACGCCGCATTATAGGGTTTGTTCCATTCATTTCAGAATTGCCGTGATTTTGGATTTATGATTTTAGAAGTCCCCCTTTCCTCGTTCTTGCTTTTGTATTCGTTTGCCGATGTATCATTGAACTACCAAAAAGTAAATATCCTGCCTAAACGGAAGTCCAAACTCTTTGCGATCATAAAAGAATCATAAAAGAGGATTGCATGTTACGTTCCAATCATGTAAGAGTACCTTGTGTATCTTTCACACATCTTTTTGACTGACTTGACCCCTTAGATAATAATTACGTATAAGGGAATTTAGTTGCGAGCACTGAATAAAAATCTAAATATTTTTTTTCATAAATCATTACAAAAGCTCCCACTTTGGTATTCGTTTGCCGATGTACTCCCCTATACATTTTTTTTCTAGATCTATAAACATGATAAAGCCACTATACGGAATCTTCTGACACTATTCGCAAGCACCTCACCTAGCACTAGCATAGGGTTCTGTGACGTAACTCTATTGTTAACGTCACTGTACGTCTACGAAGGGTAAGAAAACAACCTTGGCACAGAACGTATTTTATTCGAATTTTGCCGTGACAGCGAAAAAAACTCTATGACAACGTCTCAGACAAACATAGGCCCGAAATAGGCCCTTGGCACTCAACGTTGTAAAAAATAATAGGCCCAAAATAGGCCCATGGCACAAAGAATGTTAAAAGTGAAGCGGACGCCTTTAGGTTGTGATGAATCCATGTTTTTTTAAACGTCATGGAACAATTGCTACAGAAACATATTGTTGACGTCATTGACGAAGTGTTATACAGCCAATGTAATTTACTTGCGTTAATATAGAGGTTGCAGTATAATTATAGTATAACTAATTGACCGTCGTGAGTCATTATTTTCGCCGATTTATTTTACCTAAAATTTTGTTCGTTATAGTTGCAGTATAAACACAATAATAATACATTGACTTGACATAAACGAGATATAAGGATTAATAACATAATTCAAAACCCAATCCCAAATAGCACTTACCATTCTTTAAAATTCTACTTGTTTCAAATAAAATAATAAACAACTGTACTGACTTGAACTGTCTTCTCGGCGGCTAAGAAAGTATTAAAAGTCGAAAATATGCTAAACTTATTGCAGAAAATCATAAATAGTGGGCGGGGAATTACTTTGTCCAGGCTGGCTAAGCATGTGGGAGTTATTTCCCTTTGAAGGTTTGACAGAAAACCACAAAATTTGACTAGAACTCAAAGGACTCCAGTAATTGGCAAATCATGTATTGATTCCTTAGAAAATATATCAAAATAAACAGACATTCCTAGAAATTTGCCATATGCATCACTATTTTTAGTAACCTTACAATATCTAATTTTTGTAAATTTTGTTGAAACTAAGGAGTATCTCCCTCATGCAAAGCTCTGTCCTTAGCTGATTTTGGCTTTCTATTTAGATCATATTTGGTAATTTGTTCAATATCAGTTTTTAAACACCTTTGACTTTATGGTCTTCCAAACGTTTAGATTTTATCTGCACTGAAGAGACATAAGTTATCGAAATGCGCATATGCAGAATCAAAATTCACAGTAACTTCTGTATTAAGTTATTTGTTACCACTGGGTCAATGCCTCTGCTGGTGGACTGTTAGTCCCCGAGGGTATTCACCAGCCCAGAAGTCAGTACTTCGGTGCTGACCCGAAAGCCGATTCTATTTGGAACCTTACAATATCTACTTTTTGTAAATTTTGTTGAAACTAAGGATTATCTCCCTCATGCAAAGCTCTGTCCTTAGCTGATTTTGGCTTTCTATTTCGATCATATTTGGTAATTTGTTCTCTTTCAGTTTTTAAACATCTTTGACTTTATGGTCTTCCAAACGTTTAGATTTTATCTGCACTGAAGAGACATACATGTAAGTTGTCGAAATGCGCATATGCAGAATCAAAATTCACAGTAACTTCGGTATTTAGTTATTTGATATACTGTTGTCTAGCCAATATCTTAAAAATACAGTGGGTCATGTGATCAGTTCTCCACTAATCAAATGTCTCAAACGATATCAAATTACTAATATTAGATGAGACAAATTGTCCAATCAAACTTCGGAGCATATGTCAATAAGATATTGATCACCTATAAACTCTCTTGAAAGCAAAACCGACATTAAAAAAAAAGACCACGATAAAAGTTATAGTCTTATGCAACATTATATAACAGATCATTTGATTTGTCAAAACTGACGTTAATTGCACTATGTACGTGCCTTGAACAGAATAGATTCCATGTGTAGTCTGATGCATGTACCTTGCCTATTACAACTTCTTCAAATCAAGATACGGAATTGTTTAATTGCATTAGAATCGCAATAACGGTGCAATATTTATATGGCTAGAGGATTTAATCTGGATTTGACAGTTAAAAATATCTGTTTACAGGTTCCGCCACGCGTTTCTTGTTTACTGTATTGACCTTCAAATCTACAATTGACACCCGGACATTCAAATAATGTGATGTTATCGCTTAAATACAAGATACATGTAACGAAAAAAAATGTCCACACCGGTCATAGCCTGGTCGAACCTGTCAAAACCTCGCGGTAGGGCAGGTGAATGAGAAAAATTAATCGTCTCTGATTTGGCATATGAAAATGCGGAATCTTGGGAACGATTGATGCGGACTGTTTTTTATTAACAAATATTATACTTTACCCATATTTTTTCTCTATATGTCTCTGTTATCAAGCCGGTCAAATATATAGTATATTGACCGGGGCCGGTCCAATATAATGGAAAAATACTGAAGTACATTTCAAGTAATTGTACTTGTCAATTTAACATTGCAATCGTAATGTTTGCTTTTTTGGTTTTTATCTATGAATTAAATCTGAAATATATTCAATCATGTTAATGAAATATACCGTGATTTGAAATTGATTATTTCGAAAACAGGTGTAAAAATAGCATTACGCGTTTACAATGTATATTTCATAACGATATTGATTTTACGGAGGAATTGATTTAATGCTTTTAAATCTTTCATTTTTTTTTGGGGGGGGGGGGNTTATATCTGTACTAGTTAAGGAGATATAATTTGTCGTAGAGGTCATCTATCTACTTGACTAAATTGAACTGTTATATCGATGCTTTCGAAATCGTTTTCATTACAGCATTATTACAGCTTGCAGTTTTAAGTACATAACAAAAGAATTAAAAGAATTTTCTAGGTCCCATAGAAACAAAACTCATTGATGAAGACACTACACGTATGCTGTTTTGGGGTGGCTCTGCTTTAATATGGTCGAACACAAAAGACAAACATCTCTAAGATTAAAAAGACAAGGATCCATGCTTAAAAAAGACGACAATTAGTCGAGTATAATATAACAAATAGTTCATGTCACTTCGGGCAAAATGGCAGTTTATGGACCGGTCTCTCACTCCAAAAATAGTATATGGACCTCAGCTTCGCTTCGGTCCATATATTATTTTGGGAGTGAGAGACCGGTCCATGAACTGCCATATGGCCCTCAGTGCCATGAACTATTTGTATAATAACACACATACTCTTTTCGCAAAAAGGATATTTGTGCTCAAAATAACTTAATTTTTCTTTTATCATAACGTTTCGATGGCATGGTTTTCTGTTAATCTATTGGTCAACAGACTACACATGCGCAAACAGAAGTACTGATTCAGGGCAGATTAGCCCTGAATAATTTGAAATCCACCTGGCCCTTGCGCGATAGTCAGCATTGGTCAGGATCCCAGGCTACATCGCTCAGAGCGTTATCGTAATAATGTCTAAATATAAAAAAATGTAATATTATATTTTGTATATATGTTTGTTTTGTATTGCTTTAACTCTTAAGGGTATAATTACGGAAAAAAGTATGTATTTATTAACTGCAATTTACAGTAGGGTGCAGACATAATCTCTCGTCCAAATAAAATTGGGGGAGCAGTCACGAGAACAGTCCTAACTTGAAGTTAACTTGGAGCAGTCATAGAATCCTGCCTTCCCTGGCCAGTCATAGAACCCTGACTGCTCTGACCAGATGTAGAGCCTTGCTTGCTCTAACCTGTCATAGAATCCTGACTGTTCTGTCCGAGAATAAGAAAAAAGAAATGATCAAGAAGTAAGTCAAGTAAAAAGTTTAAATGTTCTTATATCTAATTAAGAAAATTCCAATTTTTGAAATAAATACGGTTGTCCGGCCCTAAACCAGAGTACCTGTATTGCATATGTACTTCGGTGATTTTATCTGTATATACATGTATTTTCAGATTAAGACATGGGAGAGAACAGATATCCACAAGGTATATTGTGTTATAATTGCATTTTTTGAAAATGTATACAACAATCGTAAGGTCTCTCACAGAGTTTTACAAATCTGCAATATGCAGGTATTGTAAGATTGAAAACTTAATAGAGTAATGACTGTCGGAAACTCTAGTCATCCCGGCATTCCCTATTTAACACAGAGAACAGCTGTAGATCATGGGCATACTTTTGTTTTCTAACATTTTTTAACATTCATGCATAGCTCTGTCCTTAGCTGAATTTTTGCCTTTCTAGATCCTTTTGGTTATTTGTTCTCTTATAAGTTTTTACACGATTTTTGGTATTGGACTTCCAAATGTTTTGGTTTGATCTACACTGATGAGACATAAGTAGTTGATATGGGAAAAAAGCCGCGGTTTTCAAAAAACGTTTTTTGAAAATCGCGGCTTTTTTCCCATATCAACTACTATCTACGGGACTAACGAAAATAAGCAATTGTTATTCTCTACAGTTGAGACGGGTAAAACGGGCTAGATTCTTAGTTCACTCACATTTTTTACGTTGCTTGCGGTTTAAGCATTTTATAAGTAAAACAAAAATCTTATAGGTTTTACTCTTTTTCCAACGCTCAAGACTCTTGTTTAACCTGTTTAAGACACTGCTTATAAACTCTATCATTTTTATATAAGAAAGAAAAATAATAATCCAGTAATAAAAAATGTTTAGAGGAACACAGTTCTGTGATAGATATGAGTATTGTAACTTTTTACTAGATACTCCTATAGTGTCTCCACCAAATGCTCAACAACAAACAAAAACGGATTACAGATAAGGCTTCGTTTTATGACTGGTATAATGGGTATTTTTTAATCAAGTTTAAAGTAGATAAACTAGCTGACGGAGCAGCACCGGACAACAACACAGTATCTGTTATTTCAGATGTAACAAATTTTCTTAGTCAAATGACAGTCCACCAAAACGGAAAAACAGTTTACGACTGTAATAATTTATCTCTAGCAAATCACGTCAAATCATTGCTTACACTTTCAGATGGTTATGTTAACAGCTTAGGAAAAAACAGCTTTATTTACCCTGATAATGTTGCAACCACTGCTGATAATACAGGATTTGCTGCGAGAACAGCTTTAACTAACGCACGAGCAGAAGTAACAGCAGAAATACCACTAAATAGATTTTCGTTCTTCGCCTCGTTAGAACAAAATCTTTTACCCCCGGCACAGATGGGAATAACGGTAACAATAAACAACGATGATTATTTATTATACAAGGCTGCTGCTGCTGATGACGGTAGAGTTGTAATTACACATTTTGAACTTTGGTTACCCAGACTAAAATTAAATTCTGTTGGTTTAACGGATGTGTTACAAAATTACATGAAACCAAGACGATGGACATACTTAAGAGAATCCATTCACACTAATATCTCGAGTCAATCTGTTGAAGGGTCGTTTCGTATTACAACAGGAATAAAACACCCGAAACACGTAATTGTGTTTTTACAAAGAAACGGGAAGAATAATGATCAACTCCAAAATCCTCTGTTACTTGATACATTCAAATTAAACGCAGCAGACGCAAATTGTACCCTCCTGACAGCAAGATTAGAGGTTGGCGCCGGCACGTTTTACCCGGAAACGGGATATAGTTCGAATCAAATCAGCAGAATCTTCAGAGATGCCTGTAATTTTAAACCTAATGCAAGCAACGACTATGACACCGGGAATATGCTTACCCTTAGCAACTTCGGCTCGTTGTATGGATTAATCTATTTTGATTTGACTTACGTAGACGAATCGGTGAGTATGGACAATACATCTTTGACGTTACATTACAGACTGAATCAGGCTCCAGCCGCTGCCTACCGAATCTTTGCCCTTGTACTGAACGAAGAAGATATAATTTTAGACACAATTGGAAACGACATAATAATTATCTAGACTTAATAAAAAATGAGTACCGCAGGTAGTAAATACGTTAACTATAGTCTTGGTTTATCCGAAGGTCAAAGAAAGAATTTAGCTAAAGCATACAAAAACACATCTTGTCTAACATTAAGACTAACAAACAACCAATTAACAGGTGATATGCCGCTAGCGCTAACACAAACACAAATAAATAAAATACAGAAAGCAAAGGCCTCTGGTACTGGTACAGACATAACAATTAGCAAGACACAAATGTCGAAGCAGTCACAAAACGGAGGTTTTCTTGGAGCAATTGCTAAACTTGCACTTCCGGTCATAAAGACAGTGGCATCCAAACTGTTACCTGCCCTTGGCATCGGAGCGGCCTCTGCTCTGGCTGAAACCGGGGTGAAAAAGATGTTTGGTTCTGGTTTAACAGCAGACGTACCACACAACAAAATTAACACATTATTACGTAAACCCTACGTTGAACACCTAACAAAAACACAGAAAGAGCAATTGCAGTCAGCACTCAAACAGAAAACAGGAACTGGTCTTAGAATAACAAAAAGACAACAGACCGGTGGATTCCTTGGTATGTTAGCCAGTTTAGCAGTGCCATTACTAACCGGTTTAATGGGTAGAGGACTACAAGTAGACAGCGTACGCAGACCCTACGTCATGCAAAAAAAGCGCCTACGGCAGACGCTTGCTCCGCTAACTAACTTTGATATTTTAGACTGGGTTGATAAACTACGTATTACCTCTTTCAGGGGAGTCTACAGCAGGGACAATCTACCACTAAAACGAAACAAGAATGAGTGCGGCGTCCTTAATTTGGACGATAAAAGTGGCGCCGGCACGCATTGGGTGTGTTGGGACTTCCGTGATAAAAGAAATATTTACTTTGATAGTTATGGTCTTCCACCACCACAAGAATTTATTGACTATATAAAGGGTAAATACAGATATAACACAGTTCAGTACCAACACAAACTAAGTGTTCTATGTGGCTACTTCTGTCTATTCTTTCTACGAGAAGCACAAGAGAAGGACATCTACGATATAATGTACAAAGACCTTAGTGCCCGCGGCAGTCCGACGGATGCAATAAAAAATGAAATACTATTAAAAGAGTACTTCAAAAAATGAGCTACTACCAAGGGTACTGCGTAAAAGAAAAAAAAGTCACAGAGTCTCTTTCTCCAAGGGTCGTACAATCATCCAACGGTAAGTTTATAGAATACAGCACGTGTGCCAGCTGCAAAATCACGAAGACCAAGTTTATACGCGCCGCGGCAGGCGGTAAACTTGACATACACAAGGCCATCAAACCTTTAGTGCCGAAGGGCGGAATTACTCTCCCAGGAACGAATTACTGTGGGCCTTATAATTCAATGGACTTACCCACCAAGAACAAATTAGACAAGGTCTGTAGGAGTCATGATCTTTGTTATGAGGGCACTGCCGCGGGCACTGCCGACAAACAAAAATGTGACAAGAAGATGATGTCTGACCTAAAACAAGTAAAACCATCATCAGTCGGTGAAGC